>CAVNYN010206554.1:0-19146 GCA_963692815.1 Nyctanthes arbor-tristis | reverse complement strand
GCTCTTCCGATCTCATAAGGGGATATGTCATCTTTCCGTAGAATTTTTCATCAATCTTGTTAAAAGCTCTGGGTCAGTGGTTCAACTGGCAAGTGGTTCAGTTGACCATTCATGTCGATGCTAAATATATATATATATATAGATAAAATCCCTCTAATTTATATATTCTCAATAGGAAACTACTCTGCGGTACAATTGTACAGCCATTTTGCCTCCAAAGTAACTTTTTTTGGGAATGATGTGGACATTTGACATCTTTTGGTCATCCATGCAGTTTATCTGATTATTTTCTTCTTCTTCTTATTCTTCTTCTTCTTTTTTTTTTCTTTAAAGAAGAAACTCAATAATACTTCTCTAAATTCTTTTCATCTTTCCTTATTCGATTGTCTTTCCTCTTTAACAAATTCTCTTTTTTCTTTATCTAGTGACTTGTTGCTTTGGGAATTAGGGCTTTGTGCCGTTTAATTTCGTTTCAATTTTTCTGATTCTCTCTCTTATCTTCGTCTGGAATATAATATTTATCCTTCTCTCTGATTATTTCATTTATCTTTGCAAACTAATTTCCTTATAGATATTCGATGTTTTATCAATTAACAAGTTTTTATTTTTAATTCAAAAATATTTTTAATTTATTAATATATATTATCTAGGAACTGTTTCCTAATTTGGGTTAGATTATTTTCTTTTTAGCTAATGTTTTAATTTTTAATTATTTTTTATATGCTTTTAAATCGAGTTGTTATTAGGTTACTTCTTTTCTATATAATAAATATGGATAAATATGGTTTAAATAATGTTTCATATTTTACAAAATTCTCATTACGGTATAATTATAGAGAAAAATGAAATATTTCATTTCTCGAGGTCTAGGAATAACAATGGGCTGCGTTGGGATCGGGTATGCTATACATGTTACCCCTATCCATAAAAAACTTTTTTTTCCCTATCCATCTAGCCATCGCCACTTAAATGGGACATGGGTCCGTGCAGGTTATTACTAGTTTATTAACTCATTTATATATCTATATATTTTTATTTTCATTTTTTTAGTGAATATAGTATTATAAAACTATGCTGTCCCTAATATGGAATTAATAATTGCGATTGAAATTACTAAATTTTCTTGATAAGTTTCATTATCTTTTTAGTTTTCAAACCATTAGAATCATTGGTCAATATATATATATATATATATATATTTTTTACAAGAAATGATTAAACGTGCCAGGGACGGGTAAAAATTATAATAAGCTCGACCCATTCTCAAATTGGACCGATTTTCTTTATTCCATCACTGACGTAATTACCTGTTAGTCTGGTATTTTATGTCTTAATAAGGACTGGTACCCCGCAGGTATCAGGTTTGACGGGTTTTTTGCCATCCTACTGAGTTCACTTAATAGCGTTCCATATCGAATAAAATATAATAACTACTAGATAATAATAAGAAAATCGATATAATTAAGTATACATTACTTAACATTTCATACTAGTGTTAATATATAATTTGATTCTGTATTTTCCTGTGCAACGGACGGTGTGAATCTAGTGACAAATAATAATGATGATGCTAAAAAGTTAAAAGATGTTAAAAACTAGGAAGAAAAGAGAAAAATGGAGAGAGAACGGGGAATTGTGTGTATACACTAATTGGAAAGGATCGTGGGGATATAAGAGTCATTGACAATATATACTAATTATTTGCGACAATCCCTCTTAAATGATTATTCACTACAACAATTATCTTATCTATTTGCAAAAAAAAAAAAAAAAATTATCTTATCAAATTAAAAGCCCTATTTAGGAAAAATCTAGTGGAAGACGATTAGCTAAACTAAGAAAAAATCGAGTACAACCAATTGAGAACAAATTTGGAGCTCTTAATTGTTGCCTTTTTAAAATCTTGCTGAGAAAACTCAATAGGACAAAGAACTTATTGAAGGAAAAAGAGCAATCAGCTCCCTGATTTCAGTCAATAATTGTAACTATATTTGTTGATCTATAGTGACCCAAATTCACAACCCAATGATTGCAGCCCATTTGTGGGCCCATCTTATATCTGAGCATTGGATCTTACTCATCTCATCTTAGTCATTGATGCTGCTAGGTATAACCTAACCTCTTCTGTCTAGGGTAACGTATTCACTTCAATCGCCGCCTTCAACTTCTGTGTTGACATTTTCTCTGTAATTCCTTTTATAGAATTTCTCTGTAAAATCTGTTTGTGATCTTCTACAAAATACTTGAGTGTTTTTCTATAGTAAGGATATGAAATTCCTAGTTATGCTCTATCTTATGTGATGTTGCAGCGTTCTAGGGTTTGAGCGATTAGTGATGATTAGGGCATCTCTGAGGGCTGTTTCTTGTGTGATTCTGTGAGATCCTTTGTTCTTTCTTTGTGATTGTAACGTTCCTTGGGTTGTTATAGTGCAAAGGCAGATCGTTTCTTCTCGAGCCTCAATGGTAGGACGTAGCAATTTCTTATTGGGAATTGTGAATCTATCAGGGTTTTTGGAACGAACATTATGTGCGTTCTTGTTTGGTTTCTGCACTTTAAATTCTTTGATTCCATTGCGCTTATACTATTGGGTTCTCGGTGGTGGGTTCGATGACACAACAAGTGGTATCAGAGCCTTTATGTTGGTGTTGATCGATTTGGAAATTTGTTCTTCTACGGTTTTTCACTGAGCCTGAGACTTAGAGTTGAAAGTTTTCCTTATGTATTTACTTTTTGTGAATCTTAGGGTTATTGTCTGTGATATTCATAATCTTTTTTTTTTTTTGGTTCTGAAAAACAACCCTCATTTGTATTATTACTAGATTCTTGAGTGAATTGTTTCTATTGCCTTCCACATTCTACGTGAATACTACATAAGGTTTTACTCTTTGGTTTTTTTCTGATCACCTTGAAGGGCATAGTCCCAAGGCCGAGCGTTTCACGGAATCTTGGGGTTTCTTTTTGGTGATTTTTATCTTATTACTGTCTTTGTGTGACATTGTATCTGTGCTCCTAAACACTATGTTTTGTTATTCTAGTATGGCTTGTACTAGTTTCCATCTGGAGCCTTTTAATGTAAGTCTGATTTTGCCGTATGGCTGCAACAGATGCACGGAATTTTAGTTCAACTGAAAGTCTCTAAGGCTATTGATAAATCATATGCTAATACTAAAACTGATGAAAAGATTACTGAATCTGATGAAATTGCATATTCATCTATCATCCTGCATCTAAGTGATAATGTTTTGCATAAAGTTGGTAAGCAAACTGATATTAAGTCTTGTGGGATCGTTTGGAAGAACTTTACTTGGAAAAATCTTTGTCAAATAAACTATTTTTGCTTGAGAAATTTTTTAGTTTCAAAATTGATCCTCCTAAGGATTTAGATGAAAATCTTGACATTTTCAACAAGCTGATTCAAGATATTAAAAACTGTGGTGATAAAGGTATTGATGAATATAAAGCTGTTATTTTGTTGAATGCCATACCTGATACTTTTAAAGATGTCAAATCTGCTATTAAGTATGGAAGAGATATTGTGAGTATTGAGATTGTTATGAATGCTCTACATAATAAGGAATATGAATTAAGATCTGAAAAGTATTATGGGGAAAGTCTTATGATCAGGGGAATGTCTCATGCTAGAAATAATAATAACAACAACAGCAATGGGTATAATACTCAAAAGGGTCAACATAGCAATAAAAAGAAAAAGCAAACAGGGATCTAAGTCTAGGTCTAATGTTAAGAATAGAAATTGCTATAACTATGGTGAAAAGGGTCATTACATTAAGGAATGTACCAAGCCTATTCAGAACTAGAATCATAGAAATAAAGCTCTTAATCAGTCTAATTTAGCCTCAGCCTCTGGTGAGTCTTTTGGTGATGTGTATGTTGCTACTAATGGCAACATTTATTCAGTGTCTAAACCTATTAACAACACTGAATGGTTATTGGATTCTGGTTATATTTTTCACCTGTCACTTTGTAGAGATATATTTCATAACTATAAGAGGGTCACTGGTGGGGTGGTTACTGTGGCTAACAAACAAGTCTGTAAGGTAGAGGAAATAGGTGACATTACCCTCAATTTTTACTCTGGTTATGTTTACACCATTATTAATATTAGATATGTCCCTGAGCTTGTCCATGCCATCTCTTGAGGATGATGGTTTCTATGGAGGTTTTGGAGATGGCTCCATGAAAGAGTTCAAAGGGGACCTCCTTGCCTTTAGATGGCCGAAGAGGAATGATCTGTATGTTTGCAGAGCAGAAGTTAAATCTACTCTTGCTACAGCTGCATCTTCTATAAAAGAAGATAAAACAGATATTTGGCATAAGATGTTAGCCCACATGAGTGAAAAAGATTTATACCTTTTAAGTAAACAAGGCAGTTTTGGAAAAGTTCAAGTCTTAAAATTATCATTTTGTGAAAACTGCATTTTTGGAAAACAACATGAAGTGTCATTCTCATCTGGTTTACATAATCTGCTTTTATCCTTGAGTATGTGCATGCTGATCTAAGGGGTCCATCTAGAACATGTACTCATGGTGGAAACAAATAATTTCTTTCTATTATTGATGATTTCTCAAGAAAGTTGTGGGTCATTCTGTTAAAAAATAAATCTGATACTTTTGAAGTTTTTAAAAATTGGAAAGTTTTGACTGAAAATCAAACTAATAATAAGCTCAAATGTATTAGAACTGATAATGGCCCTGAATTTCGTAATAAAAAGTTTGATCGCTTGTGTAAGGAAAATGGCATAAAAAGGCATAGAACTGTTCCCTATACCTCTCAGCAAAATGGAGTTGCTGAGAGGATGAACAGGACGCTGCTTGAAAAGGTAAGGTGCATGCTTACCTTTTCTAGCCTTGGTAAACCCTTTTGGGGAAAGGCAGTGATGACTGCTGCTTAGCTGATAAACATATCCCCTTCTGTTGCCTTAAATGGCAAGACCCTTGAGGAGTTTGGTAGGCCAACTGATTACTCTAACCTAAAAGTTTTTGGTTGTACAGCCTACTCACATCAGAAGGAGGATAAACTTGACCCCAGGTCCCAGAAATGTGTTTTTCTAGGATACCCAGAAAGGGTTAAAGGTTACAGACTGTGGGTAAGAATCCTACCTGGTTTTAAAACAATTATTAGTAAAGATGTCATTTTTAAGGAAAATTAGATGTCTTGTTTAAACGTGGAAAAACCTAACAATGATAAGTCTAATGATGCAAACGATACTTCACTTGAGGTGGAGTTGCTTTTGAGTCAAGACAACATTTCAGAACAAGATTATAATCTTGAGGACATGTCTAATGATGATCAATGCTGTGTCTGATTCTCAGAATCAGGAAACTGTAAGTGAATCTAATGACTTATATGAGCATCAGATTGCTAGGGACAGACCTAGGAGAAATGTTATAACCCTGTTAGGTTTAATGACTATAATATGACTATTTTCACTTTGTCTACTGTTGAGTCTATTTTAAATAGTAAACCTAGAGAGTTTGAGGATGCCGTTGAGTCTAAAGATTCTAATTTGTGGTGGTCTACTATGAATGAAGAGATGAGTTCTCTTAATCAAAATAAGACCTAGACTTTGGTTCCTAAACCCAAAGGGCATTCTGTTGTTGATTGCAAATGGCTTTATGAAAAAAAAGAAGGTGCTTGTTCATCTGATCCTATCAGATATAATTCTAGGCTTGTGGCTAGGGGTTTTACCCAAAAAGAAGGTATTGATTACACTGAAATATTTGCACCTTTTGTGAAATATACAACTGTTAGAATAATGCTTGCATTAGTTGCTAATTATAATTGGGAAATGAAACAGTTAGATGTTAAAACTGCCATCTTGCATGGCACACTTGATGAGAAATTTTTTATGAAACAACCTGCTGGATTTATTGATAATACTTATCATGATTATGTATGTTTGTTACATAAGTCTTTGTATGGTCCGAAGCAATCTCCCAGGTAATGGAACAAAAGATTTGATGCACTCATGCTAAAACTTGAGTTTAAAAGTAAATATGATCATTGTCTTTATTTTGAACATGATGTTTCTTTGAATGCTCCTATTTTTTTGCTATTATTTGTTGATGATATGCTTCTCATACGTTCCAGCCTGAAACTGATTAACAGTGTCATTAATTCTTCGAGTGGTGAATTTGATATGAAACTATTAGGAGATGCGAAGAAAATATTGGTTATGCATATTTTCAGAGATAGGGTTAATTGTATTCTTACGTTGAAACAAGAATCTTATATCAATAAAATACTTGAAAATTTTTCTTTAAGTGATGCTAAATCTGTTAATGTACCACTTGCTAATCATTTCATCCTAAGTAAGGAACAATGTCCTTATACTGATGATGATGTTGTATAAATGAAACGTGTTCTTATGCAAATGCCGTTGGGTCTGTAATGTTCTTAATGATCGGTACAAGACCTGACATTGCATATGCTGTGAGTACCTTAAGCAGATTTATGGCTAATATTGGTAAGTAGCATTGGGAAGCTCTTAAGTGGCTTCTTAAGTACCTTAAGGGTACTTCTGGTAAAAGATTGGTTTATCACCATTCTGGTGAAGGCACAAAGTTAAAAGGTTATGTTGATGCTAATTATGCTAATGATAGAGATAATAGGAAGTCCACAACTTCATATGTGTTTATTTTGTGTGATACTTGTATTAGCTGGAAATCTCAACTCCAGCACATTGAGGCATTATTAACTACTGAATATGAGTATGTGGCTATTACTGAAGCCATGAAAGAGGCTTTATGGTTGAAGGGTGTTCTAAATGAATTAAACTTTGTGCAAGACAATGTTTCTATTTTTTCAGATAGTAAGTCTGCCATCTAATTATGTAAAAATTCTTTCTTCCATGATAGGATAAAGCATATAGTGTCAGACTTCATTTTATCAGAGATATTGTGACTAAGGGAGAACTGGAACTAGAGAAGATTCCTTCACATTTTAATCCATTAGATATGGGGACTAAATCTTTGCCAGTTAACAAGTTTCAATCTTGTCTATCAATGTTAAACATTGATACAGGTTAAGTTTTACTTGTTGGTGTTACAACCTGGCAGGTTGGGATTACAATATTGGCATTGTGATTTTCTATATTTTTTACTTGAGTAATTTTCTGCTTTCATCAAAAATAAAAAATAATAAAAAAAATTTTTTAGTTGTTATTGTTTGTGAAATTTACTAATGTTGTGCTTGTTCTTTTTTGTAGGTGAACAAGGAGGTAAAGACACAAAGAAGTTTGTCCTCTGCACTATACTGCCGGATCATTTGGTTCAAGGTGGAGATTGTTGATCTATAGTGACCAAAATTCACAGTCCAATGATTGCAGCCAATTTGTTGGCCCATCTTATATCTGACCATTGGATCTCACTGATCTCATCTCAGCCGTTGATACTATTAGATATAACCTAACTTCTTCTATCTAGGGTAACATATTCACTTCAATCGCTGCCTTCAACTTCTGTGTTGATATTTTCTTTGTAATTCCTTTTACAAAATTTCTCTGTAAAATCTATTTGTGATCTTCTACAAAATATACTTGAGCATTTTTCTATAGTGAGGATCTAATGTTCCTAGTTATGCTCTATCTTATGTGATATTGTAGCGTTCTAGGGTTTGAGCGATTAGTGACGATTAGGGCATATCTGAGGGCTGTTTCTCATGTGATTCTGTGAGATCCTTTTTTCTTTCTTTGTGATTGTAATGTTCCCTGGGTTGTTATAGTGCAGGGGCAGATCAATTCTTGTCGAAACTCAACGGCAGGACGTAGCAATTTCTTATTGGGAATTGTGAACCTGTCGGGGTATTTGGACCGAACATTCTGTGTGTTCTTGTTTGGTTTCTGCACTGTAAATTCTTTGATTCTGCTGCGCTTACAATATTGGGTTCTTGGTAGTGGTTCCTGGGTTTGATGACACAACAGTATTTAACCAATATATCGATATCTCCCAAGTATCTTCAATACTTTCAAACATATTTTGCTTCATGAAGTATCAATGCTTCAAGAGTGAGTTATACTAAAGGTTGATGTCTTATGCATCATAGACATTTATTATACAAAGAATATGTCTTATTAAAACCTTATTAATAAAACTTGAAGTATGATGGAGAAAGAATGAAAAACATAGAGAAAGTAGAGAGAAAATTTAGAATTGTATATACTGTTAATGATAACTAATAAAACCCTCCATTTATCAACACAGATTTAGGACTGTAGGAGTACAATACTCATAACTCATTTATAGTACTGCACAACAAAACATATTTTTTATCAAGAATGATCTCATTTTACTTGCTAAAGACCCATAAGAACCACTAATTTTACTCCTAAAAGTAAAGATTGGACCTATGTCACTGACTTGAGAGTCTTTTAATCAGGGATGGGTTTTCTTATGATACGAGCCTAGCCGCATGATGTGATACAATAAAAATTAATATTTACTTCTATTGTCACATGGCACGTTTCTATTACGTCACCTTATTTGCTATGCTCGCCGTGTACCTATGGATGATATTAGAAACTCTTTGGAGAATGGGCAACAACCTATGAATTCTTTTTAATGTTTATTTATTTACGGATTGAAAATTTTTTAACACCCATGTGTGGAACTCATAGGACAACGTAGTTGCATGTATGCATTCTATGTTATTAAATATATCTACATGACGTGTATATATGGATGTCAGAAATATATTCTGTTTATGATTATGTAAGAATTCACTATATGTTTGATAATAATTGTACTATAATTATAAAATGAAAAAATCTATGTAAGTGTGTATCGTTAAATCTGACACAACTTATCGAGGATATAATTAAGCCACTCACATTTTCTTTACAATTTGTTAGGTCAAATTAGAGAATAGTAAATAAGTAACCAATTTTTTTTTTTCTTTTTCAATTTTATATTACTTTTTTGGGTGATGATGATAATGATACGAGCAACATGCAAGACGGATGGACCTGCTTAGAAGAAATATTCAACTTAAGATACTGCAGGAATCTGTATAAAAATTAAAGGGAGGCGATACTCCGCAGAATCCTTATCATCTATAATTATGTCCATCCTTTCCAATGAAAGGTTACATAACTTTCACTTAGGACGTTTAGCGAAAGTGTAATTTCATTTGTGCTTGTTTCTTGTCCGCTGATCGGTGCCAATAATATACTAATCGATTGAAATATTATAGATGTGACACAATTATGTTTGATAATAAAAAAATAGCCATGTGATTAACACCCAATAAAATTGTGTAACATGATCATGTCACTTATTTATCTAACTTTCACGTATCTATCTATACTTGTTCAAGAAAAAATGATAAATGAAAAAAGATAATAAAATTAGTATGTGGTTATAGGGGAAAAAGGCAAAAAATTAATAAATAATAAAGGTATTAAGTTAGTGGTGGTGAAAGAAGAAAAAAAAGGATAAATAAAAAAAGAATATATTAAAATTCATGGGCGGTTATTGCTATTATGGGAAAAAAGGAAAAAAATAAAAAGAGATTTCAGAATTTTTTTGAACCAATATTGCTTTAAGACAGGCTTTAATTGTGTTATGAATATGTAAACACTATTGGGGACTTTACCTAAAGGGAAAATTAGGCAGAGTACTCCATTTTGTTTTACATTTTGAAAAATACGGCCCCGAAAAAAAAAAAGGCGGCCCTTTGTGTTGTAATTTTGAAAAGAATTCTGCCAAACCATTATTATTAAGCCTTAATCAAGAGTCTTATTCACTCACTCACTGTGGGTGGGTTACTCCACTAACGTGGCACACACATAGTGAACACACATGGCGGTCATATGTGCACCACATCGAGCTATGTGTGCGTTACGTCAAAAGTGAGCTGGGTCAGTGGATGAGCGAACAAAATTACCTTAACCACCCTAAAATCAAGCAATTTGATACTAATCCCGTGTTTTCCTCTTTTCTGTTACATCTTTCCTGCATTCTTGCTCGATGCATTTCATTTAGTCTTTTGTTTTTTTTTTTCATTTTTTTCTAATTAAATGTATCCTATTCTATTTATTTACACTAACTTTCGTATCATTCAATTATTTTATATGTGACTTTTTATTTTTTATATGTAATTTTTTCTATTCTTTACGTGACTTTATACATGTTGTTTTTCAAATTTCTATTTGTAACTTTTCAATTAATCATTTTATTTTGTATGTGACTTTTTCAATTCTATATATGACTTTTTAATTTCTAATTGTGATTTTAATTAATTGTTTTACTTTGTATGTGACTTTTTATATTTTATGTTTGGCTTTTTATTTACATGTGACTTTTATATATATGATTTTCTTAATTTTTATATGTGACTTTTTAATTAATGGTTTTATTTTGTATGTAATTTTTTTATTCATATATGATTTCTTCCTATTTATGACTTATTAAGTAATCAATAAATTTTGTATAGGTGACTTTTTCTATTATTTATGCGACTTGTTATTTGATAAACGTGGCTTTTATAGGTGTGACTTTTTAATTAACTTAATTATTTTATATGTGACTTTTTCTACTTTGTGTAACTTTTCATTTACATGTAACTTTTATATATGTGATAGTTGTGCACAAAAAAACCGCCAAACCAAAAAATCGAACCAATCCGCTAAAGTGGTTTGGATTGGTTTGGTTTAAAAATTGAAATGGTTTGGTTTGGTTTTAAAAGTTTATAAACTGTTTTAGATGGTATGGTTTAGGTTTCAACGTTTTCAACCAAACCGAATTGCTTTTTATATATTTAAAATTGAATGAGTGATTTTGGCATTTCAATGGACAATTTTTGGAATGATTTTAGTATTTCTATGGAAAATTTTATAGAAAAATTATAGCAAGCTAATGGAACATATTTGTTGGAAGATTTTAGACCAAATATCACTTCAATAAGCAAATTTTAGCAATTTCTCATCTTAAAAACATATGTTACAAGTTATTCTTCACCTTTTGTAGTTGTGTGCTAGTCTTTTAATAAAATTTAATATTCTTTTTAACTTGAAGTTGTTATTAGCATTCAAAACACATACTCGTATAATAAAAAATTTATATTTATAAATTTATCATAATCAAATCTATTCTCATTGTGTCAATAGATACACGAAACATGATTACCGTTTTAGGTGCTCTTGTTGAGAAAGATTTGAATGGAAAAAATTGGCTGAATCAAGAGATGGTTTTTTGTTCTTTTTTTTCTTTTTTGGTTAAAAAAAAAAACCATGGTTTAAAACTGAACCAAACTAAAAAATAGGTTTGGTTTGAACCCTATCCGGTGGTTTGGTTTGAAATTAAATCAAAATCCGCCCAAACCAAACCGTGTTCACCCATGTGACTCTTTAATTTCTATTTATGACTTTTTAATCAGTTGATTTATTTTTTATGTGATTTTGCTATTCTATGTGTAACAATTTTTATTTTATACACAAAATTATGGCTTCAGAAATGGATTTCTCCGTTTTTGAAACCATGAAATCCATTCCTACAATATAGTAAGAATCGATTATTTCGGATAGAAATTCAATTACTTTTCTAATGGTAGCTGATAGTATCCTAACCGAAATTCTGCTGGCAATCATTTCAAACCTAAAAAACCGTTGGTAATCAAGAATAGAAATTCCATTCCAAATACTTTACCTTTATCCACAGAAATTCCGTAGCTGAAAGCATTTACCATTACAAATGAAATTTCGGTAAAAAAACCATTTCATACATAATTTTGCATTGAAATTCCACTAACAAAATTTTTATTGCTGAAATCATTGAGAATTACCAACTGATTTTTAATAGGTAAATTCAGAAACCATTAGCTATAGAATTTCAGTTGGAAAATACTGCACACGGAACCGGTGTTCACTCAAGACCGACGTTGATTGACCTGGTACCAAACCGATTTTAGTTCGGTTGGTTCAATTTAACAATGGTTTAGATTTTCTATCTTAATTTTTTTTTTAATTTTAGACTATCACAAAATTTAAGAAGGCATCTCGTTGGAGCTGGAGCCTAAGAAGGAAATAAAAATACTTAAGGGTAAAATGGACAA
The DNA here is from genome assembly GCA_963692815.1 of Nyctanthes arbor-tristis. Classification (NCBI taxonomy): domain Eukaryota; kingdom Viridiplantae; phylum Streptophyta; class Magnoliopsida; order Lamiales; family Oleaceae; genus Nyctanthes; species Nyctanthes arbor-tristis. The sequence continues at coordinate 7,075 of CAVNYN010206554.1, read as the reverse complement.
TTCAACAATATAGCCAACTCATCCAACACTTGAAATATCAATTTGAATGACTTCTTTTAAATAATTGAAAACTACCACCAATATTTTGTGGGTTTTCAATATGGGACTTGGGTCTATCTATTTCTCTTATTCAAAATGCATTTCTCTTATTTTAGCCAAAAGTCAAAGCTCAAAACAAAAAAATAGAAGATGCATTTCTTGAAGTCTGAAGATGTTGAGAGTGGAGAAGACGGAGCAGAGTCTGGCGGCAGGTTCCACCTAGCGCCGGACTTTTAATCTTCAAGACTTCGTGTTTTCCTTCTAAGTGGTCTCTTTGTTTATACAATACGTGGCTTTATGACAGTAGTATTCTATTTCTTTTCCCCTTTTCTGATTTGTGGCTTCATGAAGTTTTTGTGAGGCTTTTATAGATTTGCAGATTTTTGTGTAGCTTATGAGTTTCTTTGGATCTAATCAACTCGGTCCAATTCGGTTCAGCTTATCGAGTTAACTCGGTTGACTCGGTTAAAATGCTCACTCCTAATTCTCACATAGGATAATGATACATGTCCAGGTTGCTTCACCAGTTCCTTGCCCCGGTTTTGAGAAATTTACCCTTTTACCCGTGAAAAATTTAAATGACCACCACAACCACTCCCAAATCAGATTGTCGACCCGTCCCTAAAAAAAACAATCGTTCCTTTCTTGTTCGACTCCTCTCTCAAATTCAGACCGAATTCTGGCGACTGCCAAAGGCCTCTCTGGAAACCTTCAAAGCCGTTGCATCTCTGTTGCTTCCACCATATGAATCTTCTCCACTGGTTTTGGACTCGGCCACTCAATTGACTCTTTTCTCTGTTGAGTTTGACCGTCGGAAATCGAAGCCTCCATCGCCGCCACCGCCTCCAGAAAATAGGTTCAAGTTTCACTTTTTCGTTCTCTTAATTTTGTATGATTTCCCTCCACTTTTAAACCCTCTCCTCTCCTTTGGCTTAGAGATGTTCGAAAGCCATATAAAAGGGTATAAAAAAGGGGTAAATTTCAACAACCTATTGGATTGTATATGTTAATAATTTTTTGTGGGACCTAATATCAGTATGTATGAATATTCAATTTTCTTATTTTAATCTCCTTCATTTGCACAAATGTATATGCATGATTGTGTATATATAAAACAATGCTAACAATGCTTTATCTGTAAAAATTCTATACTTTTTTGGGAGCTTGGTTTTAGTATTGGCTTTGGTTTTCTACTACATATTTTTACTACTACAAAGCCTTGAATTTCATATTGAATTTTCTTGTTTCTTCTTGGTCTATTAGGTGCCATCAAGCTTGAAAATTTTAATAGTAAACCATAAATATTTTCTTTTTTTCATTGCTCCTACCCTCGGCCAACAATCTTCATTTATGCCATCCAGATTACTTATCCATTTTAGGTATGTAAATGTTAACAAAATTTGTTCTTTCATTATTGGTTTTTTGTAGAATTGGTTGTTCTCTTTGAGATGCTCTTGAAATTTACAAATGAAACTGGTATATTCTTTATTCAGCGATTTTTTTTCTTTTTTCCAGAATGTTTGCTTCTGAGTTAGTAAATCTAGTATGTGGGCATTTGATGCTATTCTGTAATCGAATACTATTTGATACTATTTCCACCTGTGACTTTCAATTATGAATTCTTTCTGGATCCTAATGTAAAGAGTATAATTCCACTGTTTGCTAGACTGTCCATCAGCTGAAGAAACATGTTTGATACTTTTAGTTCGTTCATATGGCCTATATATTCACGCTACTGTGGTTATTTGTCAATTTTATAAGAATATTGATCGATGGACATTTTATATATCTACTCTCAAGCTTCCACTTAAAGCTTTGAGATGGCATCGGTAGGTATGCATGTATATTTTTCTTGTTTCGAGGTATGGAGGAATTTTGAAGGAGTTTTGGTTTATTAGTAGGTTCTTGGGATAAATTTTTATGTTGGATTCTTGAGCTTATGATTCAAGCTCAATGTTGTTTATTGAAAATAATGTCCCTGTGCTTAAGCCTCAGTTTTTCTAGTTGAGTCATTGTTGACTTAACTTTATATTTAGATCCAAAGTTGATGTAAATTATCAAGTAGAGTTTGAAAAAAATGTCCCTGTGCTGGAACCTCAGTTTTTTAGTTGAGACTTTGTTAACTCAGCTTTATATTCAGATTTTGATTTTTTTTTTTTTTTTGGGGAAGGGGGAGGGGGGAGGATGTATTGTTTTTTAATATTTTGTTATAGCTGACTTGTTGTGTTGTGGATCAATTTCATTTGCTTGATAACTTCTTGAGTATTTCAGTGGCGATAATTATAGAAACGTCGGAATAATTAAAAAGAAAAATATGGAAGACAGTGTTGATAATGAGATGTCCAATGGATTTATGGTTTAAGTACCGTTTCTCATTTCTAATTTGGAGCTTTGATATTTCTTATTTGCATGTTTATGCATGGAGTTCTATGTGTTAAGTTTAATGTTTGCTTAAATGCAGGAGAAACAAATATTCCTGCAAAGTAGGATTATGAAGATGTCCCCAAATCACTATAGCTAGAGTCAAGCATCAAGCATTGAAGCAAGTTAGAAGATTGTCCAGCAAGCATCAAAACTAGGGAAGGAGCTTTTTCCATTTCATTATTTTTGTAGCATATATGAGTTTTAGAAGAAAGTTACGAAATAAGAAATTTTATTTGCAATCAATAGAATGTATATATTTATTGTGACGCCATAATTTTCGTAATGTTGAATTTAGATAGGATGTTTCTTTGAACAAAATGTTTAAGTGATTTCTTGAAGCAATGTAGGTATGAATGTTTTTTTTTTCTTGCTTCTAATTTTGAAGGAATTTTGAAGCAGTTTTGGGTCATTGGTAGGTTCTTAGGATGGATTTTTATGTTGGATTCTTGAGCTTATGATTCAAGCTCAATGATGTTTATTGAAAATAATGTCCCTGTGCTTAAGTATCAGTTTTTTTAAGCTGAACCTTTGTTGACTTAACTTTATATTTAGTTCCAAAGTTGATGTAAGTTGTCAAGTAGGGGTTGAAAATAATGTCCCTGTGCTTGAGCCTCAGTTTTTTTTACACCCTATCTTTTTCACATGAAACAAATATTGATTTCATGAAAAATACTGGTTTCATGTGTGTCACAGTACCATGTGAGAGAAAAGAAAACAAATACACAAACAAAGAAAACAAATATTCATTTCACAAAGAATACAAAAATAGCTGAAGGAAAGGGGCAAATTGTCATTTTTTCCAAGTACCCAACTAAATAATGAAAATTAAAGTAATAATTACACAAATACACAAACAAACAAAACAAACATTCATTTCACAAAGAACACAAAAACAGCTGAAGGAAGGGGGCAGATTGTCATCTTTTCCAACTACCCAACTAGAGAATGAAAATTAAAGTAACAATTACGCAAAAAACAGCAACAAAAAATGACCCAATAGCAACCCAGCATGTAAGGAAAACCAACAACAGCAGAACCAACAGCCCAACAGCAGACCAATAATGCAAGGAACAACCCAACAGTAGCCCAGCAATGCAGAAAATAACCCAACAGCAGCCCAGTTACCAGCAATGCAAGGAAAAAATAACCCAACAACAGCCCAACAATGCATTTAAAAACCAGTAGCAATACCAACAGAACAAGGAATTAGCAGCAGCAGCATCACCAGCATTGCAAGGATCACCAGAAACTCATTTAACTGCATAAAAATATGACAAGAAATGAAATGTACAAAGAACCTTACAAAATATTGCTCATCCACTGCATAAAAAATATGACGGCAAAATTTTTCCAATCACATAAACTATGACATAACCATATCACTCCTCCACTACATAAAAAATATGATAGTAAATGAAATGTACAAAGGACCATAGAAAATATTGCTCGTCCAGTACATAAAAAACATGACAGGAAATGTAATGCACAAAGAACCAATGCTATGGAAAATGCCTAGAAATTACACTAACCTATGTATCTCAGCCCTGAACTGTCATTGGTGTCATCATCTTGCTGGGGTTCTTCCAAATTTCCCGTTAAAGCCACTAGCTGTTGCATTTCTATTCGAGAGATAACATTTAGTCCTTGTCGGTATTCTCCAGGATGAGCGGTAATGTCCTACAAAGTAATTGATCAAATTAATTTGAAAGCCACAAAACATAGTTTGATTCATTATAAACATCAGGTAAAGCTTATCGTAAGTTGTTGCATAAATGACATCTAACTCATCATTGTTGGAACTTGAGTTGGGGCTGGTTGGTCAAGTACATATACAGCATTATCACCTGATGGTATAGTCATGGCCGGGGGGTTACGTTTCACCTTCTTTGAAGAAGCCTACAAGAATTGAGACACACAATAACAACATTTAGTGGGTTATAATAACAAAGTAATCAACTATAAACATATAGAGAATAAGGAAACCTTTGCTCGCTTTGCATTTCTCTCAAGTGCCCCTTCAACGCAGAGTTGTTTAGGGGCTCCCTTTCACCTCACACGCTTCGGGTCTAAGATGGGAACAGAACTCCCTACATTTGCAGTAGATTTTTCTTGCAACTCTACCAATTGCGTCTGGCGGCCGACGGCGGCAACGGTGAACAGGGTTTAAATTGGAATGGTCGGTTTCTCTCAGATGGGTCACCGGAATGCGTAGAAGAACTGGAGAAGGAACGATTGAACAGGGAATGACAAGGAGTAGTTTTGGTCCCTGAAATTTTTTTAGCACCATTTCAAAACTCAAATCAGGGAAAAATGTTTTATTAAAAAAAATCAGGGAAAAATGAATGTATCGTGGTGCTACAATTTCTCACGATAAATTTCCAAATTCTCGCGACTGGGTAAGGAACTGGTGAAGCAACAGGTGTATCATTATCCTTCTCACATATTATCTGACAATTAAAAAATTGGTTAAAGGTTATCTAATAAAGAATCGATTCGTATTCTGTGAAGGGGCTGAATAATCAGTTGAGAATGTTATAAGGGAAAAAAGGTAAAGTAGGTAATCTAAGAATAATAAAGAAACTAACATCAAGAATAAAAAAAATAAAAAAGGAAATCTAGTACACTAGTGACGTCACTAATAACATCATTTGTGAGCTTACAATGTCACACAAGTGGCTAGTGAATAGATGTGTTTGCTAGAAATCCTTTCTTGAACTTCTTTTCCTACCCATATGTTATTCTAGCATATGGATTATGAAAACTATGTTGCTAATGGTGTAAACTTTAAATTGAGTGCATTTGTGGGACGTTGAAACTGATTAAAAAAAAACCAGTGGTGAGAAAATAAAAAATCATACTTACTATTTATATATATATATATATTATTAAGTCCAGATTTACCAACAAAAGAATTGGTACAGAATATCGGTTCAAAATATCAAAACAACTTCACCAACTGAAAACCCGTCATTGATTACTAACGGAAAATATTTCATTTATGAAACTTAGAAATAGAATTACCGTCGTTAAAAAAAGTATCACATTTGACAATAGAAAATCAGTTAGAAATATGAATACACCTTCACCCACCGGTAACTTGTTTTTAATCTCCAATGGATTCCAACAGAAAAATTTTCATTGGTAATTTTGATACCAATCAGCCATTCATAAAAATGATGATGAATTTGTTAACGGGAAATTGGTTACTTAATAAAAACGGAATTTTCTGCCGGCAGAAATCCGTTTCTAACACAACAATATCAACTGGAATTCAGTTTCTAAGTGATTTACATATCCAAACATAATATTAGATACAAAATATTTGTTACTGAAAAAGTCTATACATTTACAAACAGAAAATCCGTTTCAAAATACCAACGGAATATTTTGGTTGGAAATTTTTTTATTTGTGAAGGTACTTTATTTTGTAGTTATGACTTTTTATTTTACACACAACTTTTATATATGTGATTTTTAATTTTTATATGTGAATTTTTAATTAAACAAATATATGTTTATAATTAATTAGTTATAAATATGACTTTTCTGCTAAATAGTCACACAAATTAACTTACGGTACTTCCCCTTCCAAGTGGGTACATAGATGTACGTCACAACTTAGTTTATTTCTTAGTTTGTTAAATAAATATGCTTTTATGTAACATTTACATTAAACGCGACCTATTTGTTTCCACATAATATAAGATAAAAAGTCACATATTATGCGACGTTTTTAATATGTGACTTTTTACGTGACTTTTGAATTAAATGTGACTTTTTATTTAGATCAATAAAATAAAAAGTCACATATTATGCGACTTTTCTAATATGTGACTTTTTACCTGATTTTTAAATTAAGTGCAACTTTTTATTTCCATGTATAAAATAAAAAGTCACATTTTATTTCTATGTATAAAATAAATAGTCACATATTATGCGACTTTTTAAATATGTGATTTTTTTACATGGTTTTTGAATTAAATGTGACTTTTTATTTCTACATATAAAATAAAAAAAGTCATATCTTATGCGACTCTTTTAATATGTGAATTTTATGTGACTTTTAAATTAAATTTGACTTTTTCTGTTTGTGATTTTTTTTTTAAATTTGACCTTTTAATTAAATAGTAAAATAAATGTGATTTTTTAATTGAATAGCACAAAATGCGAGTGTTATAAGCAACTCTTTTATTAAACTAGTAGCGGCACGTGCTGTGCACGTGCTCTATGTATAGTATTGTTTTTTTTAATATGGATTAATTTAACATGCAAAGTTAATGCGCAGTTTACTGAATTAGATTATATGTAATAAGTTGGCATTTTTTTTTTCTCGGGGAGGGGGGAACCAAAGACGTTATTGTCATAGTCAAAAGATAACATTATCTTACAAGCCAAAATAACAGGAGTTAAATTGAATTTCAAATCCATATGCTACAATTTGAAACTCAATTTTAGAACCAGTCTAACAAGATTTTATTTATACACATTACATGATATTTGTGGGTTTCATATGTGAACGCATTCACTATATTTTTTTACCCACACAAAAGGCATAGAAGAGAAAAGATAACCATTGGAAACGGTTAGGCCATCTTCTCTTTGTTCTTGGAGA
>CAVNYN010206553.1:0-112181 GCA_963692815.1 Nyctanthes arbor-tristis | reverse complement strand
CCAGAATTAAGGCTGGCGCTAAATGGTAGGGTCCACTCCCTGCGGACGCCAACCATTTATCCAATCCCACTTTTTTTTTTTTTTTTTTTAATATATACATAAATGACTCTGTGAGATGACATGAATGAATTGATACGGCAACAAATAGAAAGAGAAACGTCGATCCTTGCTTCTTCTTATTATTATTACGGTCTAGAGAGAGAAGGAAGCGAGCGAAGAAGGGTTACGTCTTTCACAGGAAAGGAAAGGAAAGGAAAGAAAAGGATGAGAGAAATAATAAGCATACATATAGGTCAAGCCGGAATTCAGGTGGGAAATTCATGTTGGGAACTCTATTGCCTTGAACATGGCATCCACCCTGATGGCATGATGCCCAGGTAGATTAGTATATATTCTATCCCAATTTGATTATATGAACATATCTACTTTCTCTTTCGTTTTTTACACCTTCATCTTCTTATATTTTCGGCTTTTGTCTGTTTTTTAATTTTCCGGTGATTTTCGTTATTGTTTGTTCATTCATCGCTTTTAACCTGTTCATAGCATTGAATCGTTTCAATTGGTGTGTTATTTTTATCTCCTTCCTACGCTATCTATCTGGAGCTTCTCTTTTGCGCTTGTAATTGTTGCTTTTTTTTTTCTTTATTTTTCTTCAAATATATAGGGTTCAATTGCGCTATTTTGAGGTTTTCAATTCGTTGAAATTTTTCAGATGACGTTTTGGTTGAATCTTTTTCCCCTAATTAATTATGATTACGTGTGAATTACCTAGTTTTCGCTATTGATCGTCTTGTTACAATGTTACTGGAAACTGAATAATTTTGACAAGAAATGTGCTGGATATGTACTGCATCATAGGCTTTTCCTTTTGATCATTCAATAAAATAGTATCAACTGGGGGCAAAAAACCTTCAATCTCAATGAACTGTGAATTTCATACAAGAAGATATAGACGGTTTTCAGATCAAACTGATTTTTTGTTTTCCCTTGAGGTACTACTGAGTTTTAAAAGTTCACTTTTTTATGCTTATTTATTTCTTGTTTGTGGTTTTGCAGTGACACCTCGGTGGGTGTAGGACATGATGCTTTCAACACCTTCTTTAGTGAGACTGGGGCAGGGAAGCATGTTCCTAGAGCCATATTTGTTGATCTTGAACCCACTGTTATAGATGAAGTCAGGACAGGGACTTATCGCCAGCTCTTCCACCCAGAACAGCTCATTTCCGGCAAGGAAGATGCTGCCAACAATTTCGCCAGAGGCCATTATACAGGTAAAGTCATTGTTTAGTATAAAAAACCTGGTTTTTCTGCTAAGCACTTTATAGCACATTAGTTAATATCTCTAAAATTTTGGCCAGTGCTATTGTAATATTTATCTGTGCTTGTTTGTGTTAATTTGGTTGTGATGATTTAACTGCAGTGGGGAAGGAGATTGTTGATGTATGCCTGGACAGAGTAAGGAAGTTGGCCGATAATTGCACTGGTTTGCAAGGATTTTTGGTGTTCAATGCCGTTGGTGGTGGTACTGGCTCTGGATTGGGTTCTTTGCTTTTGGAACGTTTGTCTGTGGACTATGGGAAAAAGTCAAAGCTCGGCTTCACCATCTATCCTTCTCCCCAGGTGCTTAAATTTAATTTTCTAATAATTGTTTTTTTTTTTTTTTTTTGTTTTTTTTTGGGGTTGGGGGTTGGGTTGGGCGGCACAAATGTGGGCTTTATTGCAGTAGACGTGGTTGATACGTGGCCATTCATTGGGCTAATTCCTGTCTTTGAAAAGCAGAACCATCTGTTCTATAAAGTTCTGAAATTCTGAATGCTCATGTAAACTGAATTTCAGCACTAGGTTAAGCTTTGCAATTTCTTATTTGAAGCAGAAGATATATGAGACGTTATAATTGGCTCTTAGTTTTTGAACGTGAACTTAGTTGTGTGTCTGGTATTGTTGCAGGTGTCCACTGCAGTAGTAGAGCCTTACAACAGTGTTCTCTCGACTCATTCCCTTCTTGAACACACAGATGTGGCAGTGTTACTGGATAATGAAGCAATTTATGATATTTGCCGCAGATCTCTAGATATTGAGAGGCCGACCTATACCAATTTGAACAGATTGATTTCCCAAATCATATCATCCTTGACAACTTCTTTGCGGTTTGACGGAGCAATTAATGTTGATATTACTGAATTCCAAACTAATCTTGTACCATATCCGCGAATTCATTTCATGCTCTCATCATATGCCCCAGTGATTTCAGCTGAGAAAGCATACCATGAGCAGCTATCAGTCCCTGAAATTACAAATGCCGTATTTGAGCCCTCAAGTATGATGGCTAAATGTGATCCAAGACATGGGAAGTACATGGCTTGTTGCCTGATGTATCGTGGAGATGTTGTTCCCAAGGATGTGAATGCTGCTGTTGCCACTATCAAAACAAAACGGACTGTTCAGTTTGTTGATTGGTAAGGAATTGCATATAGCTTGCAAGGCTTAATGGTCCATAAATCAAATTCCCTTGCATCTTTAGGAGTATTTACTCATGAGGAAAGAGCTAGTAATATGTTTTTATCTTTGGGTTTGGGGCTTGGGTGTTAGAGCTTGGTCTTTCTGGATTTTTTTTTTTTTTTGTGTGTGCGCGTGTGTATATGTGTGAAGAGAGAGCTTGTTCTTTATAGTTACTTTTTTGCACTTAAAATTTTGTCAATAAGTCAAGCTTACACCAGTCACTTATTTTCTATAAATAATTATTCTTCACATTTCCCTAGAGTCTCTCCATACTTTTCCACCACATTTCAAACCAAAATCTCCCTTCACTAGAAAAGAAAAAAAAAAAAAAAGGATATCTTTTTGGGTAGCTGGACTTGGTGGGATATTTATTGGTAAGGCTTGACGAGTTCCAAAAGATTCAGGCTATTCAAATATGCCTCTAATGGTTCCAAAAGATTCAGACAATTCAAATATGCCTCTAATGGTTCGAAGTACTTTGCAACCTGGCATCCATGCCATTGCATTGTGCCCACTCATGAAAATGCACATGCTAGTACGCCAGTGGCTAATTTGCTTATAATATTCTGTATAATGATTTTTGCATGCCCCTGCATGTTCCAGTCATTTGATACCTAGTTAGGATCTCTAACTACTGTGGGAATTGTTTCTGGAAGGAGTTGTACTTGTCTTTTATATTTATGACCATCCTATCTGATATACCTTCCCCTCTGGGTTTAACAGGTGCCCAACTGGTTTCAAGTGTGGTATTAACTATCAACCTCCAACAGTGGTACCCGGGGGTGATCTTGCCAAAGTGCAACGAGCTGTGTGCATGATCAGCAACAACACTGCCGTAGCTGAAGTGTTCTCACGAATTGACCACAAGTTTGATCTAATGTACGCCAAGAGGGCATTTGTTCACTGGTACGTCGGTGAAGGAATGGAAGAAGGCGAATTCAGTGAAGCTCGTGAAGATTTAGCTGCACTTGAGAAAGATTACGAGGAAGTTGGTGCTGAGGGCGTCGATGATGAGGAGGAAGGCGAAGATTACTAGTGTAATTGGCTTTGCTCTCAAGCTCCTCAATATTGGGTGATTGTTGGGCTCTACTGTCATTATCATTTATTGTGCAATTGTGTTTTGTGTAATCATGTTCTCTTATGTTGGGTGAGGCATTGTCGAAAATCTTGTTTACGGTATCATGATCAAGTGCTATAATTTCTTTTCGGAATATCGTAGAAAAGCATATCTATGAAGTGCTTTTCAGCCTTTTGGTCTGACATTGCTTATGAAACAATCAACCCTTCAAATCTCAATAGCGAGTTCCAAAATTAAGTGGTTGTTTAAAACTATTTATTCGAATTGAATTATAAAGAGATAGTATAAATAGGTGAAATGAGTAGTGTGCATTTAATATAAGTTTAAAATTTGTGGTTATAGATGAAAAGTAGTCAAATCAGTAGTCAGTGAGATTATAAAGAGAAATGATAAAGAGGATTAAAATATTTTGTTTTTCAGTTGGCCTTGTCACTTGGCACCCCCAGCTAACTCTCTCCTCTTATTTAAATTGGAACCATGACTTGAACGAAGGATAAATGAAAATTGGATTATGTTAAAAGTGGAGATCCTTTGCTTTGGACATTCCCTTGGAACCCTCACGGTATTCACATAAATGGAGTCGAAATGTTTGTGCAATAGTTTTCATCAAGAATTTTGATCAACGTAAATGCCTTCAAACCATATATAGGTGAAAATGAAATTGCTTGGATTTTACTTGCAAATTAATATTACAATCAAAGTCCATGCCGGAACAGATGAGTGTCTTTTAAGTACATAAAAACAAGCAGCTTTTGAAAAGTTTTCCTTTGACTATAATTACAGAACTTTAGGGGAAAAAAGGTTTACAAAGATAATGCTCTATATTCATACAACTTTAATTAAAACCATTATACTATGGACCACTCTTAGTTACAAGACAACTTAAGTACCTAGCAAAGGAGCGTGATATCTACTTGACATTCGAATTGAAAACACACAGATGTTGCAATAGAAGACTCCAAAACCAAAGGTACTTGGCATCTTGAATCTTTCCCATTTAGATGAAACCAAAATATACAAAAACTTTAGCCCTGACCGAGTGTACTAGGATCTAGAGCCAAAAAAAAAAAATTAGAGTCACTGAGATACAAAAAGCACAGGATTTGTCAGTTTGAAATGAAAACTGGTAGCCAATCACAGATAATGAGATAATGAATTCTAAGCTCAGTTTGACATGAAGCCTGAACGATAGGGAAAGCAGGACATTAGAAACAAAGCCACTTATCTGGCTATTGTGACCTGTATAAGACATGCAATAAAACAATTCTACAAAACACTTCCATAGTGAAGTGCATGCCAAACATCACTTAGTGGGCTGGAAAAGAAGTAAATCCGTTTTCCCCTTTATGAATAATCAACCAACATAATTAGATGCAATTACCATCTTCTTGTTTAGTCCTTGTTGACAATCTAACCCAGCGGAAAAATTTGGCATTTCACATAAAATATCAAACAACAATAAACAAGTAAAAATTGATCATAATCAGCATTCAGCATACGTATTACTAGTGAAAGGAAAATGGGATAAGCCGTTTTTCCACACCAGAATGCCACGGATATAACATGGAGAAAAATTGACACATCATTTAATTAAGAATCTGCCAATCAGATTGGATAAGAAAAGTTGCAGGTGCACAAGTTTCATATCTGTCATGTCTACAGGAGTAGAAATTTACACTGGCTAACTCCATCAATCACTAGGATGACTTTGATATCTTAATCCTTCTGATACAGCATTCACCCTCTCCATGTCTCCTGAAGCCCAAGATCCAAACACAATATTATTTTCAGAAATTAGTGAACAATCAAAGGTCTCACATGGATGATGACACCTACCATGGAGATCCACAAAGTTGGCATCATTTGGTAGTATGGGAATCCTACAGTAACTCTCCAGTAATTCTGAAATGGCACAGAAGAGGGAAGACTCAAAACATGTCAAATAGTACCTAATCGCAATGTTTGATATGAAAATTTCATCCAAACACCCGGTCTTTGTGGGTGTATGTGCACGCGCCCGCATGGAAAAGAGAACAAACCAGAATTGTTGCAGAAATCAACTGCCAAGTCTCCAAAACCTTGAGGAAGTTGATTAAAAAATCCAAATGACGAAGCATTTCCATCCAAAAGCATGTCATTTAGGGGTTCTGCCTTTGGCTCGACGCCAGTGAAAGGTGATATAGATGCATCACCCATCACAGGGCGTGATTCCACATGTGGATTGAAATAGAAAGGCGAACTACTAGCATAACCAGTCTCTGTTTTGATAATCTTCCCATTTATTGCTTGTGACAATTCCACATTTGAGTTCTGACCCACAAACAAGTTAGGTAAAACCCCACTCTTTCTACCATGAGCAGATACATCAAGAGTTCCTTGCACACAAGACTGGATTGATGATCCAGAATTACCAAAAGCACCTGGCTGCTGCATATCCTCTGTTGCTAGATAGAAATACTAGTTAAAACCTGTAGAGCAGAAATGTACTGCAATCCCTTGAAACAACTTTAAATACCACATGAAACAACGTGCAAGTAGAGAGGGAGGACGGGTACAGTTGAAGATATCTTTATTGAATTAGTAGGATAAGAATAGATGTGGAAAACTAATGAGATGAAACCATCTAAGATAGTAAAGTTACATACTATGTATATAGACGAAAACATTTTGGGAAACTAAAATCATATGCAGACCACTGTAGACCATAGTAATATTTGAAAACTGGGAAGTTGTGGCACCAACTCAACTTAATTAAACCTATCTCTTCTAGAATCTGAAGAACAGCTTTGTAGAATCTCATTAGTTTTACCCTAAATCACTTTAAGAAACATCTCTTATGAATCATTGTTGTGTTAAAAGCAAGTCCATTTCATTTTACCATCCTCCCAGTGAAATAAGTGCCTGCCACTAGGTTGAATAAGCCCTATACTGCCAGAAGCTGTCTTCTTTTGGCTGCTTGCAGCACAGCCAGCCTTCGTTGTACTGCCTATGTGCCTAACCTTCAGGATCTCTCACCATCACCAAGACAAGATAACTCACTCCCCCCATATCAATCTCTGTGCTCTACCACAAACAACCAACAAAATGAAAGCCAATCACTTCTGGTGAAGAATCAACTATTGTAGAGGTCCGGCTCTACAGCAGAATTATTTCTTCATTAGAATTCTGTTAAAGCACAATTTCTTAATAAGGTGTGAATGATATTTCGCTATATCTTGCGTCTTTTTTTTTTTTAATAATTTGACAATAAAATTGTATTAGCGATGTTAGAGAGAACTGGGGGGTAGGAATTGTTACCAGTGGGGTAGCTTATTACTCTGGTTTTCAATTTCCTTCTAAGATTCAGGCGCAGGATCGGCCCATTGGAGCTTGGAGTTTTATATATTTTAGTCCATATTAACGAAATAAGGGGATACGAGTTGACAGGAGCCTTAACCACTTCCTTAACATGACAGTTGACATTCATAGTTTCAAACTCACCAATAGCCACCTCTAAGGAGCACCCTGCATAATGAGAAAGAATACAAGAATATTCATTTAAGCTTTACAACTTCTTCTCCTAGAGGACGGAAAGGGGGCAGGAACATAATTATCTAACCATGAAATGCCACTGACTTAAAATGAATAATTCCTCTTATCAGTGGGTTGATCTAAAACATATTACGTGCGTTCTTTGGATCTAATGATCCAGAGAAATAGAAGTACTAGTGAATGTTCAGAACACAATTGAAACAGTACACTTAGGAAAATGGCTGAAAGAAATCCACTGGTGAACCTGAAACAAAAAGTAATGTTTAGAAAATGGCACAGATATCACAGAAGCATTTTAAGTTACCCCCACTGGGCCTCTCTTTAATATTAAGTAAGAAACTACACTTGTGGTTTATAAAGATCGTGTGCAACATAACAAAAGCTAAGGTAAAACCATCCTTTAAGAAAGATGACTAGTTCAACTGTTTTTCAATATTCTTATGTTTCTTTTTTTATTATTTATTTTATTTTATTTTATTTTTTTGAGCCCACTGACCACAGGGGATTGGGGGAGGTCACAAGAATACACCTCATCCTTGAAACACACGAACCAGTAAGTATGCTTTCCACATTTTGAGTGTAAAGTAATGACTACAGAATTTATCTCGGCCTCAATGCTGCCACCCAGGCCACTGCTTATTTCCATTGCATCTGAATAGAATCACATTTGATATTTCAATGTGATAATTTTAACTAAACCGAAGGTGAATTACTAGGACAGTTCCTTTGGGCAAATGATTGGAAATAATTTATGAAAAGGATTCACAAAATTTACGCACACAATGACTAAGAGAAAGATAGAATGTAAGCATTTAGGAAGTAGCAAGATATCTTACTAGGTGAAACATGAGATCCATTCGATGTGCGTATTGCAGCCATTCCAATTGAACCCGTTCGACACATCAGATCTACCTGTTTTGAGAGCAGCCTGTTGAATTCCATTATTTGTTCTTTCACCAACAACTTAAGGCAGTAAGCATTGAAAAATTCCTGATTTTCTTCTTTAAGCCTCTGCCAAACTGGAAGACGGATAGCAAATTATACTAACTGGACGTGTCAAATTATTGGGAGCAAAAAAACCTGAAAGACATGGCAAATCCAGCATAGAGGGAACCAAGGAACTTAAAGACATATCATTAAAAAGGAAAATGAAATTTATCATTTTGGACAGTATATGTCAAGCTTCGCTCCAGGCATAGTATTTATTATTTCCTTGTAAGATGTGCTACTAATGGAACACACAGAATTGAACCTCTTCAAGCACATTGTGGGGTAAAATATCTTGCATTAGAAGCAAGTATATTAAAAAAGGACTATCATGTATGTGTATCCATTATAAATGAATGGAAGTACCTATTTCAGTAAAACGAGGATCTATGTTGTCCTGAACGAAGAGAGTGTTCATTACTTCTTTCTCGTTCATGTAAAGATGGAGACATCGTTCTATGCATTTTTCTACCTGAAATATTCACAAGACAGATGAAATGGAATTGCAAAAAAGTGATGAATATCTTCAACATTGATTTTGTTTTCTAGTCTCCTTTTCTCCTAATTCATATCAGCAAGAAGATATTGTGTGTCTTATTATTTGAAATATTCTATGAAAAAGGAAAAAAATTGGAACTAAAATAACAAATATAAACAAGTATCAACATAGAGTTCAATTCAGACGACAATGTAGTAAAACATTTTCATTATGTAAATCTACTAACTCAACACAATTTGACCTCAAACTTTATGTGAGGAAAGGCCGGTGTTCTTTTATTGCTTGCATCTCATCTAGTCAAATTTTCTCACAATCTATAGTCACCATAATAACCACTTCATAGATGGTAGCAATAAGCTCAACTTTCGAGAATTATCATTTATTCCTAGATTTTTATTAGATTATACCCACTCTGGCAATCCTAGAGGAATATCACTTCATAACTTCCCCCCCCCCCCTCCCTTCCATCAAATGCAATGATGCTTTTCTACTACTAAAAATTTGAACTTGGTTTTTCAGTAAAACAAGATTCAAAGCTTGTTCTCTACAACTATGTGAAAAACTATAAACTTATCAAATCAATATCAACCACACATTTTTCAAACCCTCCCACCCAAAAAAAAAAATTTGCAGTTTTCAATGATCTTTCCTCACATTCCCACCACACATTCTTCTATCTCCTTTACATCAATCCCTAGAGAAACTCTCATTTAATAATAATGAGAATCCATTAGCAGTTTCCAAATGAAAACAACTGAAAGTCTGATAATGCATTCTTTTATAAGAGACTCATAGCAAAACAGTGTACATTTCATATGAACAGAGACTCGCCATTTATCATGCATGTTAATATGAAAGACCATAATTCATTCTAATATTGACTAGTGGACAGATTAAAGGTAATTCATTGATCAGCTGGGGTAAGAGAATATTTCATCGGTGGTAACAAACATATCACAATTACAGGTACCTTGGGAAGTATTATCATTTAATGAACAAACCCTGAAGTTCTTCTTTGGGTGTCAAGAAAAAATATCACTTTCATTTCTCAAAAAAATACAAAATCAATAAGGCCAAATGTATACTAAATATATTTCTAATGAAAGAAGCAAACAAAATCTTTCTTACGAGCAAAATGATGTAACAAAATCGGAAGTAAGTAACCCACAGATATACCATTCAGTCCAAAATATATGACCTCAGAAGGCTTACCAGTTGTATATCTTGCGTTAAATACTTCCTACCCTCTACACTAGACATCTTTCTAGTCACAAGCTTTCAAATGCAGTAATGAAGGACTCTGCACTTGGAGAAATATGGAAACCAGATTTCGGATACAATGACGACACCTATTCAAGGTCAACAGGCAATGTTAAGTGACAATACCACCAAAGGCCACAACTGGCCAAAGAAAGCACATAGAACCATGTAAAATGTAAAGGAACTGAAATGAATTACTCTAGCTTAAAAGAATATGCAATTCATTAACAAGACTAACTTTAATGTGTATGCATCGTCTCTAATAGCTTAAGCTTTCAGACAAAGGAGATTTCACACGATATAAGATCGGAAAAAACATGGGTTCAACTTTCATAGTTACCCATTTGTAAAATTTATCCACGAGGGAAGAAATGTATCCCTTCTCTAAAAGCTTAAGTTATTGGACAAGGCAATTCAACACAACGGGCTATTCAGTGGTCCTCTTTCCAGATACTGTGACTAGATAGCATTCCCATCAAGATAAAGTTAGCAACATTAACCAGTCACCACCAATAAAATATTTCAGCATTTATTCCACCAGATTCTCTTCAATCAAGAAATAAAAGGACAATGAAGATATGAGTAGTACAATAGGAGCACAAACCAAAATGAAAAGAAAAGGAAGTATCAATCTTTCCCTAGAACTCGCATAAAATACCGAGCATTTCTTTTAATTTAACTAGAAAATCATTCAATAAATGATCAAATATGGTCGCTTTCTCTTTATTTGCCCCTATTCACCAAACAAATAAAGGGTTTCAAATTTCAGAACTAATATAAGAAAGATAAATACTCAACCAAAGAAAAATCGGTACTTCATTAAGTCGTATACTTAAAACCTCCAAAACCCGGGAAAAAAATAATAATAAACCTTCAAGAACGAATATATACTCGTATTTCACAGCTTATATTGAGCAGCATATATTGAGCAATACATGGACAAAATGATTCACCCAATAATTTTTTTTTTGTTAATGAAATTGAAAACTCAGTTTAAGAAATGTTCGTTTAATTTAAAAAAATTAGCAATCTCCGATCAGATTCTGCTATTTTTTCCCGAGCTTACCTGACTTAACTGAGCACTGGAATATCCAAGAAATTGTACAATAAATGAGTATGAGAAGAGATCAGTAAAGGGATTAACATATATAGATGAATCTTTTGATGTGAGACTGTGGAGGGCTTATAAGTTTGATCTTTCATGCAATACAAGAGAAGTGCAGAGTAGTGTTCGATTCAAATGTTTCCTCTTTTTATTGTAGAAAGGGAAAGGTCAGGTGATGACGTGGCTGAATACCCATTACATGCTCTTCTTTGTGCTATTCCTTCCTGTAATTCCACTTCCAATCTCTTTTTATTTTTATTCTTTTTCACTCATAATTTTCTTAATTTTTTTCTTCAAAAAATGTCTATTTGCAATTTCTTTCTTTCTTTTTTATTTTTCAATTGCTTTGTTTTTGGGATTTTTGATTAATCTGAACTTTTACCTAATTGATAGTATTTCTTAAAATTAAATAGAATTACAATATTTTTTCCGGACAGGGAGAATTACAATATTTTGCTTTGAAGCTCATGTAATATTAGGAAAAGTAAAGCAAGATAAAAATGTCTATTCACCTATGATTACGAATCAATTCTATTTTAAATAAAAATTGATTAAACCAATCACATTTATATATTTCATGACTCATATATATTGCACAAATTTTCATTATTCAGCCTCACTCAATCTCTATATTATTTTTATTATTATTAAAACTTATTAAAATGAGTTTGCAGACAAGCTCTTGTTTGTCTAGTATTTTTTGTGTTTTAGGACAATGTCGGGATGACACATTGAAGGAGAAAGAATGCAAAAACATGTGAAAATGTGTCATGAAAGGGGGAAAAGTGCCACTTTATATGTAGCACTTTTGTTAATTGGCAAATGAAGAATGCCCTTTTAACAATTGTGCCACATAGGCACATTAAAAGAGGGGGGACCGGGGAGGGAGAGTTGTGTAATGTGAATATAATGACTCTCTCCCATTTCTCTCTGCCTTTTCTTCATCCCGTTCTTCATCTTCTCTAATATATCGTCTTCTTTTCAAATATATACTATAGCTCTTATCTTGTATTATTCTCATCATCCTTATTCTCATCTCATTATTCTATTTCTTTCTCATCCTTATTCTTTTCCATACTATATTATGGGACACCTATAATATATCTAGCTGAATAAATCCCATAAAGGTCTATAATCTTTACATAATGTATCAAATTTAATATCTGGAGTCCCTAATCTTTTAGCTCTTCCGATCAAAAAAGTTCTTCATTGATGGAATCTATCCATTTTGGTCGTTAAAGAAAAAAAAATGGCCTTTTTATTGCTCACATTAAATTAAAAAAATTCAAATAAAGAAAAAATAATAATAAAATTTTTTCCCCTTCCCTCGGGACGCTGACGACACCTCACTCACAATTCCATTCTGATAAATGACAAATAATATATTAAGCATCTCAGAGTGAAGACCCGCCTAACCAAACTCTCTATTCTTTGTTCATAGTATAATCAACTTTCCAATCAAAAAAAAATTTTTTTTTTTGAATTTTGGGAGTAAAATAACGAGGATGATGAGAGATGCCAAAGAGTGGAGAGGAAAAATATATATCTTTCGTTATATATGAGTTTTGCCAAAATGGGATAGTGAGTTGGATGCGTATGAGAGATAAAAATATTTATTATATTTTTTATTTGATGTGAAGGGGTAAAAAGTTCATTCTTTCCCTTTAACAACCAAAATGGACAGGTTCTGTCCATATGGGCCTTTTGTAAAAATTTTTGAAAAGGTAGAGACCCTAGAGGAATTTTTGAAAAGTTAGAGACTCTAGAGATTGGAAAAAAAGTTTAGGGATAGAATTGCTACATTTTGTAAAGGCTAGCGACCGTTTTCGAAATTTACCCTTTCTAGATATTTTCTAGATATTTAGAAATTAGATAAGTTTGCAAGATCTTTGTATGGAGAATTCTAGTTGATGAATTGTTACCATTTGATCAAATGCATAGTGACAAAATCCTAGCCATTGACTATAGAGTTGCTACAAGTATGATATATAATATAAGTAGGGGAGATGTAATCCATTTGTAGCAAGTAAAAAAGAAAGCAAATAAAAGTGTTTTTGTAATATACGACTCATCTTCCATCATTACTTCAATTGTTCAATTCTTGAAATTCTTTGAACCTTCTTAAAATTTTCTATACACACAAGCATAGAAAATAATTTGTAGAGTTGTAAAAGCTCCTCATAGCTTATTGATAACTTGAGCTGTTTTGGCATATTTATTGTTCAGACAACTCATGACTAAGATATCAATCATGGAGAGGATGGCAATGGGACAGGTTTGCCATACCCTGGACCCACCCCACGAGTCTTTAAGTCGCCCTAGACCTGTCCCAAACGCATGAGTTCATGGGGCGGGTCAAGACAGGTCAGGTGGGTGGGGCGATATCATAACCCACAAAAGGACCGACAAATTTTTTCCCTTTCAATCAATGTTATGTACAACGCATTATTTATTGATGAGCGTATAATTGAAGCGGAGAGTTGAAGGTTTTTTTTTAGACTTTCGAGTTCGAACCTAGAATATCTTAATTTCTACACATTTTTAGAATTAAGTTTATTAAAAATAAAAAAAGGAAAATTCTGGTAGGTCATCTGTGGGGCGGGTCTGACTTGACCAAGACCCGCTTTGGACCCACGGTGGGGCAGACAATGTTGCCCCATATCGCCCATTTGCCCCAATTAAAGGTGGTAGGTCAATCCTATTAGGGATGGTCCTCACGGGTTTGTGGGTTAGTAGGTTAAATTGCTATCCCTAGACTATTCTCTAAGAAAGTTGGGATAAATTTGAAACATATATAACTTTAAAGTCAAGTATTAGAAAGTAGACGACAAATATGAACTCGGCTTGTTCTTCTTGATCCCCAATAGCTTGTCATACACAAACCATGTTGCAGGCTAATGCTTTGCGTGCTCATTGTGCGATTGAGTCCCACTCTCAAACGTTTTCCTAGTTTTTTTCCTCAACGAGCTCATGGCTGCACCAAGTTTGATTTTGAGTCCATGCTATAAAACATATAATATTTGAATCTCTTCCTGATACTTGTGCATACTTGGTCTCAACTCTCAAAGACAACTTCTTTCGTAAAGTAGGATTAACAGCAACAACTTTGTAGCCGCCATACCTGATATGAAATAGTAAAGGAAGACAACTATCAAGTCCACATTTTAAAGGAACCTTCGGAGCAAAATCAGTGAATGCCTTCCCAATTCCATATTAGAAAAAAAAAAAAAAAAAGCTCAGTTCCTAGCTTATAACTCTATAACAGGAATAATTTCAATGTCATCCATACCAATAATTGGGAGTTTCTATGGATGACCCAAAAGACTGAGCTCTAGCAACATTCCACATTTTTTATGGAAGAAAATATTCCTACAGAACTTAACAGTGGACATTTTGCGGTTAGAAACTGACTAGAATTGACAAACCGATGGTTTAGTAGATTCCGTTCGGTTTGAGAAGACAAAAAATTACAAAAAACCAACAGTTCAATTCAAAATCTTAAAAAAAAAAAAAAACACTGACGAAATTGTGGAAACCGACAAGAACCAATGAAAACTGAAAAAAAAATCGAATCGACAACTTGTCGGTTAGTTTCAGTATATGAAAATTTCAAACTGATAATTGTCAGTCAGTTTTGGTTTGGCCAAAAAATATAAACGAATTAAATCAACCAAAGCCCATGCCTAACAAATCTTATTAGCATTCTGGTCCACACTTGAAACATACATCCCATTCCCAACAGAACTATCTAGCAACTTACTTGAGGGATATGCAAGAAATTCAAATTTCTTTTCACTAACAATAATGCCATTTTTAAGTGTCAAGAGTATCCTTTCATAAACATCTATGTTGATATTTTCATTTGTGGAAGGTACCTTGGGCAATAGATTAACTGAAAGTAATTCTTTCAAATATCTTCACCCACAAAAGGAAAATGAAGAAAATTATCAGTATATTCTCTATAATTGTGTAACACGCAGTTTGACATCTTTACCACTGGAACGTAGAAATAAACTTTTCTCGTAGTTACTTCAACCCTACTAAACATCATATATGTTTGCTTGTCATCCAACCTGATATTATAAGATTTTAGTAGCTAACTTGTATCGTATTTTGCATACTACTCATTGAGCTAGCTCACCGAATCATAGCAATGTTCTTTTATATCATAAAGCTCTTATATAGTGCATGCTCTATATATCCATTATATCTTCCCTATGGGTTGATAAAATTAAAAAAATTCCCATCTAACTTCAGCCCTGGAAGACTTCCATTTGGCACCAATGCACAAATTTTGAATAGTATTACATACGGACATCAAATTCCTTCATGAGGTTGTACAATGGGAACTAGGTGTCCGAAATTTAGGTCAACTCCAAATTTCACTATCAGAACGCTGTATAGAGACTTTTCATGGAACACAAAAGATATACAAATCAGAGAAAAAAACATAAAGATTTACGTTGAAAGCTCTCCAACCGAAGAACAACCACAAGTCGTCGAAGCTAAGACTTCTACTATATGGAAAAAATTCTACAATTATACAGAATCTCTGGACACACCCCCAAAACCCTCAATTACAACCCAAAATATTCCTACATGGTGAAACTGTTATGGGTTCCCAAGTCTCACCCCAAATAGTCTAATAAGACTATAATTGTCGGATAGATAATACTAAAGGGAGCATTCTATTTCTATAAGGATACAACAAGAGAATTTTCTATTTCTATTTGATGTACGAGACAAATCAATCACATAACAGTTAGAAAAATAAAATACTATTCTGATAAAGATACAATAAATCGTTCCTATTCAATTTAGGACAATTCTAAGTTAACCAAATTCCAACATCTCCACCTTAACTTTGAATTATTTGCCACCTCCAAATAGGAAGTCTTTCTTGTCTACCCTAGTAGTCGAATAACTCGTCTTAGCCTCGTTCCTTCCTCGTCACTCCTCATTTGAGAATTTTGCAGTGCACTTCTTCCCAGCTACAATTCTCAAACACAAAGAATTAACACCTGCTTACCTAATAACTTAGATTTCACTCTTCTTTCGCAGCTTCACCCAGAGGGTTGAACCCCTTGGTTGAGACTAAGCTCTCCACACAGTGGTGAGCTGCATAATTCCATAGTTTGCTTTCAAATTTCATAAACTAATGTTCCTGCTCCTAAATCATAAAAGCCTGTGTTGCCATATCAACCCAGCAAAACCTTGCCGTTAACCATTTTTTTCAATCCTAGCGCAAGGATGAGCATCAAGTGGAGACTCTAATTCCAGACTCCAAGATTCCTCCCCAACACCATAATTTTCTATTGTTCACAGTCGCAATACGTTGCCGTGCTGGTTGACAGTGCGTATTAGCAAAGCAAAATTGTCCTTCCATTTGCATGCCACAAGATCACAACCATAGGAGTACGTATCGAGGCTTGGGAATCAGCCATAGTACCTCAGTCCGCATGTCAAATGAAACAATTAAATAGTTTCTCAACACACTATCACTATTCGGATCAAGGGAATCAAAGGCTGTCTAGTGAGCAAACCCCTCCAGTCCTCCACTGTCTCATGACAAGTATAGCGCCATGGGAAAAAATAGCGATCAGTTTCAATCTCCTTCTAAGACTCCGAATTGACCGACAAGTACATATACTAGTTACTGGCTTAAGAGAGAAATAAGTCAAAAGAATTTAATAGAGGATGGCCAACACACTATCTGGATAGAGACTTAGATATCCTCTACAATTTGTAAGTGTTACGCACCAATTTTTATTGTCACACAGGCATAATTTTTCCCCAATCCGCCATCGAAGATGCCCTTACTTTGAAGTGAAGAAGGGGCCACAAAAAAAATAATTAGTACATGGTTACGAGGACACAAATCCCGGATATGTAAATATAACAGATACCTAAGTAGATATCATTCTGAAACCAAAAATTCCCAAAACCACCTCTAAATCATGATTGAGAACCATAAAAAAATTCACCATGTACAATTAAATACTTGTACTGTAACAATCACTGTATGTACTCTTGAGACAATCCACAATGCAGAAAAACATGACTGGATCAAAACTGCAACAGGAATTGCATCTGGCAACGGCAACCCCTTAAATCTTATATGATAATTCACCAATAAAAATCTCACAAACCACAATAACACCTGACCCCCCCCCCTCTCTTCTCCTCCCCGACTCACCCAGGCGAGCGGAAACCCCTCTGGCTTGATTTTTCTCCAAAGCAAGACAAGAACAGCTTGTATTTTACACATTCTTCAAACCGCAGTATATGTTTTACTTGCAAATGCCATCGACTCTTGGGACAAAACAAGCAACTGGAGGCTGATGCATGAACCATAGCAAGTGAATGCCTTTGAATATCTTATATGAATAAATAACTAAAAAAATGGATGATGGGCAGGAAACAGCAGCAATCCACATGAAAACCATATTCGTCATCACTATGATGAAAGAATTGACTGTAAAGCAAGTTGCTGCTGAGGCTGCAAGGATGACCACGTAGAGGCAAGAGTTGATGGCGGTAGTGTTTGTTGTAACTGCCGCAACAAAATGATCATTCGACTAATAGTTTGTTCAGTAGCAAGATCTTTGCCTGCACATAAAACCTGTAGCAGAACAAAAGTCTCATAGTCACAAGCACTCTCCATACTCCCCCCAGACAAAGTTATTTTGGCAGCCAAATCTTCAAAGATAAAGAGGACTATGATTTTGTTTGGGTAGGACAAGTAGTTAGCTTTTGCAAGTCAAATAAAAAGAAGCTTATATAATTTGGCATTTTGTGCTAATAAGTTTCAAGTACACATGTTTGTATTTGTTTCCTTCTTCAAAAGATTTTGGCAAATATGAAATTACTGTAACGCTGTTCCAGGACAACGTATTTCCATAGTTTAGCCGTATAAACTAGGGACCAAATTGCAATTGTCTTGGCGGGAGAAACTTGTAAGACAAGTAGGTAAAGGCCAGTCACGGCTTATATATGATTATAATACAGATAATGCTAAACATCCACCCCATCTCGTATCCATGTGTTGTCCACCCCATTGAATTACTTATATATTGCGATAAACTAAAGCAAATGATCGCGATATACAAGTCATCCAATGGGGTGGATAGGAGGTGGATACGAGATAGAGCGGATGTGTAGTATTATCCTTATAATACCAAAATTGGTATTTTAAAACAAAATATAGCATGCATATAAGCTATTAATTAATCATATGGTCATCTACTAAGAACTTACCTCAGCAAATACGGAAACAATTTTGGGGAGATACTGATTGTTGGGACCCAGAAGTTCCCTATCAGACCTACAAGCAGAAAATCAGGTCAATATACAGAAGTGAATATTAGCAGTAATCTAAGTTTGATTTCAGCCAATGCCACAACAGATCTATCCCTACCTCTCAACCATTGCGCAAAGCTGCTCGTGGACAACTTTTGCTTCAATAAGATCACCTTTTATTGGTAAGCAACTCAACCAGGCAGGAACTACCTGCTAGTAACATTCAGTAGTAAGAATGACAATGCTGTAATAAACCAGGGCTCAAATGCAAAAATATCTAGATGACTCAGCCAGAATTATGCAACATCATTTTCTTTTTCAAAGTAACATTGATATGCAAAATGATACTAGCGTGACTCAGCAGAGAACTGTCTAAAACAATAGCACTGACGCCAGTCATAAGAAATATGGTTACCAGAAGTATAAGATACATAAAAGATGCCTTTCTCCCATCTTGTGAAAGGTTTAATACAAGTTTAAGTTGGTACTGATTAGAATTATTCACCTGAACATGTTCTGCTTACAATATAAACAATGTCTATATGGACCAGAAATTCTGCCACTAAGAGCTTGTTCTAGAGAGATTTAAATAAAGTAGATCTGTTGAAAGTTGATTTTTTGGGAGAATGTATGGTGAAGATGTAAAGAAAGATTATTGGAAAGTGTGAAATATATATATACATATTTTAATGGAGAATATGAGGTTAGGATTAATTGTTTTATATAAATCTCAAATCAAATCTGAGAACAATCTCTAAATAGTTCCAGTTTGAACTTAGAGCCGTTAGGAACGAGCTTAAAAGCTACTTGCAAGCTCATATTTGAAAAGTAGGCAGGCACTGACTCTTGAAAAACAAACTTCTAAGGAGATCAAGAGCTCCTCCATCCAAACAGGCTCTTGATTCTTCATATCAGCTCCTGGCCTTAATATTTACAAAGTTTAGGTGAAAATTATATAACCTAAATATAAAGTGATACCGATAACAACTGTGTGCCATATCAAGCATCCAGTCTTTAGTTTAGGTATGCAATTTGGAATTATAACATTTAATTCCACTATTCTTAAAATCCTATGAATCAGAAACCAGCGATTTCTCAACTTTTCTGGATTTATTTCCCCTATTTAGTTCAGAATTTATGATACTAAACAGTCCACACTTCAAGCACAGAAATAGCTTTAACAATTAAATAAATAACTAGAAAAAAGAAACTACCTGAGCTGAATCAATGCTATCACGATGAAATTGGCATATCTTTCCCAGAGCAGAAACGGCATTATCGTATGCCATTACATTATCAGGTTGCACAGCATTGGGGTGCCCAATAACCACATTAAGCCTTGAAAGAGCCTCTGAACCATGTCGATAAACATAAGTCAATGAATTATAAAAATGACAATTCCCACAAGTTTACGAAGGACACGTACCTCCGACAAGCGGTTTAAATACAGAAGCACCAAATTCAGCACAAACCCCAAGTCCATATACAGCAGCCTGGAAATAACAAGGAAGCAGTGAGCACAAACTAGGACAGCATTGGCATCACAAAGTAAAAATAGCTGTGAAGTATGTACAAACCTGTCGGACATCTGGGCTTTCATCATTACATGCTTCCAAAAGAAAAGGAAGATATGTATCATAATACCTGTTTTTTTGGGGAGGAAAAACGAAGATGAAGAATAGCAATGCATTTCATTAAGTACAATAAATTACATTTATGCTGAGCAAGCATACTTAAGAGCTGCTTCACGGCACTGCTCAGCTACATCATCAAATATGCAAATTGCGATTCTTCTCTCTTCAGCTGTTTTATCCTTTCCCTAGAGGAAACCAAGCTTAACGTTAATCATGCAAAGAATAAAAAGATGAAAAATCCAACAATATTATTCAATTAGTCAACAAAATTTATTTAACCATGATGATTGGCAAATAAAAGAGGTGAGAGTTGCAAGGTAATGCAGAGGTAAAACTTACCCACATGGGCATCAGATATGATGAGAGTTCATCAAAGAAAGGTAAGAAAGATGCCTTGAACGTTTTAATCAGAGTTCCTAAGATTTCACCAACCTAAATCAAGACAAAAATAAAATAACTTCCATTAATTTTTATCCACAACTGACTCGAAAACTAAATTTATGTAATGAGTGTCATGTTTTAATCAAAAAAAAGAATGAAAAACCAACTTGATCAAATAAATCTTCCTCCTGCTCATTTTCCTCTCTAAGCAGTTCTCCTTCCTCAGCATCAAAATCTTCAGCTTGGGCTCTCTCCGCTCTCTCCCTTTTTCTACTAGAGATCGGAAGAGCGTACCTGTTTTATCTCATCCACAACACTCCGCACCTGGTTTTCATCTAGAAGTGGTCCAGAAATCTGAAATAGAAGTAGGAATGATGAATTTACTGCCAACATCCAACAAGTTAAATTCACAATAACATTAGCAATTAACAAAGCTTATTTCAGGTACGCTAGAAATCAGAAACTTTGTTCTAATCACTTTCTAATCCACATTTCGCGCGCCTTGCCCTCCCAAGGACCTCTTAAATGTCCTACTGAAACTGTAGCACTGTGGAGTCATTATATTCACAAACATTTATTAGTTTCGGGGGAAAAATCTCCAATGAGATTGAAGCACTTTCAGAACACAATTTATGAAAATAATGATACTGTCCAATCTAGATTTTAAAGTAAATATTTAAAGATAAATGTCTACTCCAAGTCAAGACTTGACTGATCATGCATAACTCTATTTCTTAACAATGGAGTTTAACACTTAAAAATGTGGAGATATTTAAGTACCTTTAACCACAACTCCAGGCTAGCATGCAAAATGAATGGACTTTTAACATAATACCTACACCGTCCAAAATCTATTGCAAGCAACAATAAAACTCACCTGTAGGCATTCGTTCAAAGCATCCAACATATTTGCACATATCTCTGTATCAGGTTCCTAAACAATATTTCAACTCAAAATGTCACTGACCTGACATTAACAAGAGAGAGTGGGGTGGGAGAGCAAAGAAAAGGATTACAGTTCCAGAGATGCAAAATTTTCTTCTCTTTTTGTGTAAGTAAACACCACCTTGTGTAAAGCTTCAACTAGAGCAGGAAGTATGTAGTCAGACAACTGCTTAATATATGTCTCATTACGGCCCTGAGCCATCCCTTTCTCTACTGCCAACTTTGCAGAACGCAATAGCTCCGGCATTGCTGAAAAAAATCACGTTTCAGAGAACTTCATAAAATATCAATATGTAAACAACATAAATAGTTAAATAAGGAACTTGTGTCACCTGACACAGCAGCTTTCCTGACTTCTTCATGGAAGTAAAATTTCAATAGTGGAACCAATGTTGGGGCAACCTGTACCACATAATGATGAGGGAAACCTCAAATTCTGAACAAGTGGAAGTGATGGAAAACATAAACCAATGTATGTTCACCTACCTGATCAATCCATGGGTAGAAACCTTCCTTTAATTCATCAGCATAGCAGCATAGCATGTTGCAAGCAGTTGCTTTTTCCTCTAGGACACTAGTTTTTATGCCAATTCTTTTATCCCCTAGGGTGATGGTCTCCATGCTGCACTATTTAAAACTGTTAGATACCATTAGGAGAAAAGGACCAAAGAAGCAGTCACCCCATTACCTATTATCAGGAGCATATATTAAGGAATGCATAAAGAGTTCCTAAAATATGGATAACAAATGAGAGCAAACCATAGACATCAGGAGGAGGAAACCGAGAAAACACACTTTCTTACGTCATAATAATCTTAATGCTAAACACTATTAGTAAGGAAAATGCTAATTTTACATAAAACATTTATGTAACTTTCTACACAATCTATTTATGCCATTGGATTCTGATGTGATTATAAGTGATGTGATCAGTGGAAAAAAAGGATCGTGCCAAGTGGGATTGTGTGAAGAATTGTGTAAATTTTTTATGCAAGTGAAACATCATTTCTTTTAATAAATATTGAACGAGTTAAAATTTCTTTCATTTTAAACAATCTCATTCAGATGCTCCTGCGGTTTAAACCAAAATGAGTAAAAGAATCAGGTAACAGACCATTGAATATGTAGAGACATAATCATCTGATTATTTCGACCTGTCGAACAAACTGATGCATTACCAGGACAGAGGAAACCTCTAACCTACTATAATCAATGAGTCAAAGACCAAAACCAAAAAAAGGTGGAGTAGCCAGTAGGGGCACCAAAGCATCCCTTTCTTGGGGCATAAGCCTCTCCATAAGTAAAGACAAGCCTAAAAATTATCAAAATGCAAACCAGAACATAATAAGCAATTTAAAGTTCATAATAGAAGTATAAATCAACTTAAAGCTTGCAAGCAAAGGAAAGAAAAATTCCATATAGCAACCAAAGCAAAAGAAAGAAACTACTTTAGTTGGTGCGGCAGTGAACTAATCTTAAGATCGAGCAGATGAGACATACAGTTTTTTAGTGCTTTGCAGGCCACACTACTTGAAATTGAGTCATTTGAAAACTTCAAAATTTTGTGATCCCAAACCATAAATAATGTAGTAATTTCACTCCACCCAAAACAATTGAACCAAGGACGGAGAAATATTGGCTTTAGGAATAAAGAAGAGAGGACCTCTCATCATCTGATTCATCAATTTCATTGTCTGAGTCAGCAGATGTTATTGTGACGTCAGGCTTCAGCTGAGCAGAGAGAAGCAAAGGAGGCATTACAACACTCATGTAAGGAAGAAAATCCTGTCCCAAGCACTTGCATAGCCGGGCCCATGCCTGCAACAAATTTAAAAGTATTATTTCATAGTTTGCATATGCAAACATGTAACAGAAACTAGGACACTACAGCTTTCTTGGAGGGGTACTTGTAACATATAACTTGTAGTTGGATCATCTGTCTCCATTTGAGATCCTTGCAATGACATAAGCACTTCCATGACCTAGCATGAGAATGCAATTGAAAGATTCGTGTCAAGATGCCGATTGCCAGAATCCATGATCAGCTAGAGTGCACTAACTATTTTAGTTCAAAATGAGAGATCGGAAGAGCACATGGTATAATCATAAAGATAACATACAAACAACTCAGGGAACATACAACCGATTAACGAGCAACAAGAAGCAACACACTAAACTCAATGAGCAGAGTCACAACTATATATTGCTACACCTGCTTTGCATCCTCCTTGAATTTCTCCTTTCCAACCGCCATCCCAACTAAGCTGATACATTCCATGGCTTTGGCACGAAGCATTCGGTTAGACTTGTCAGTGGCATTCATCAAGATTGCTTTCAAGTACGGCATAACTGCATCAAAGTATTTCTGGAAATGCTCCTGTCAACACAATCAAAAGATTCAGTACACAAACAAGTGAAATAAAAAACAACACTAGAATGAAAATTAAGAATGTTGTACCTGAGATGAATCAGCAACTGAAGCTAAAGCAGTTAAGGCCCCTTCTTGCACCATTTGTTTTGAGTTCTGCAATTCAAACACCAAAAGCAATTGATTAGAAAAATTGATGTTTGCTCTAACACATGGATAGACTGCCACGCAAATTCACATTTTTCATTTTCTTCCATGACTGTACCTGAAGAAGTAGAAGTAACTTGTGCACTATTCCATCTAAATAAGGGGTTAAAATTTCCGGGGTACAATTTTCACTGAAGTTAAGTACGGCTGAGGCTGCATGTGCCTACAAAACAGCAAACAGCTGAAAAAACCAACGAAACCAGCCACGTCACAGTATAAGATGGATGAGGAGAGTCAGATTTTTTCATCAATATCAGCCATAAATAACAAGAATCAACATTAAACTGAATTATGGCAGACAACATGCGTTACAAAACTGTTAGCAGCAAATCCTGAACTCCACGAAATGATTTCGTGGACATGGTACAATCCCAATTCCTTAATTAAAAACACTAGGCCTTTAACCACTTACAGAAGTGTTCAAAATTACGAAATGAGTACTCCTTTCATACTAGTAATGAATTTCCGTTTCCTTCGAGATACAAAGATACATGTTCTTAAGATTATTTCCATTGCATCATAGCTGATTAAATTAAACATGCACTTTGGATATATATATATTTTCTTCCAAGAGCTAAGAGAATATATATATATATATATTTCCTTTTCTAGATGACATACACTTTGGATAAAGAGATGAAAAACATTTGGGTTTGGGCGCTAGCTTTGTAGTAAAAAAATTTCTGGAAATAAGTCAAAAAATTCAATTTCAGCTGTAATGGAAAGAATTTGTACTACTACCACAATGATGTCAAAACTAGTTTGCAGCTATATGACAAAATGGAGTGGTCTTGCTCGCCATAGTGACAAATTCAATTCTCTCCCCACTATCAAAGAAGCAATTACAAGAATTAGTTACAACAAGAAAGATTGACAAAAAATAGTAACAAAGTTCAGAGTGCAAAGGTGATCCATCAGCAAACTATAATGCAAAAGGTTCCCCTCATGTCTGAAGCCCATGATGGTTAATCTATGCTGCTATGTGCACACAAATTTATTATTACTTAACCCTTCAGTCAATCACATACATGGCACATCCTAAATAATTTCCTTTAGCCAGAGGGTTGATTATAGGTGGGTGACTATCATGTAAGGTTCGCAACATTCAGATATGTGTAAACAGGTATTTAGGCTTTTTTCTTCAGAAGGCGAGGTTAACAAATGCCTCAGGGCATTTTTACACATAAGCCTCGCCATAAACCCCCCCCAAAAAAAAAAAAGGCATCAAAATGCCAAATAAACTCATAATTAATTTCAGATAAATTTCAAACTTCATAATACGAAATTTAAAAATATGTTTAAAAAAATAAAAAGAAAAAAACTTTAAAGAAAGAAGTATCATTTTACTTAGAGCAGCAGGCTACTGCTGAAGTGTGCCTTCAAGTCATTCCATTTTGTAAGATTTTAGCCAAAAATGAGTTTATTCCAAACATAAATTATTAGAGAATTGCATGTTTTCTCAGCGTGCACCTGAAGTAAAGTAATTTAGGTTAACTAAAGGGTGTATGCCTCATGAGTGTTGAGTTGGCGCTGTGAGGTTATCAGTTATTACTCACTTAAGTGCCTTGAGGCATTTTTTCCAATTATTAGGCATTGAGGCTGTCCTTGAGGTTGGTTTCAATGGGGGATTTTTTCAAAAATCATAAGAACAAAAAACTACAGTTCTTTCCCCTACAAGGGAAAAAGCTAGCATATATGTAGCAAAGTAGTTCAGCAGAAATGGCTCTAAATCAGTTCAAAATGTCAACAGAAAGCTTTGAGTCAAGCAATAGTGTCTGTCTTTTTCCAATTTCCAATTATAAATAATGTACTTATCACAAACCAAGAGAAATTAACCATACACATAAAATTTCACATCCCAGTTACGTTATGAACAAAAATAGATTGATAATCAACATTTCTTGTCTTCACATTGCATTTTGACCTTAAAAAAGATTAACTCTTTCAAAGTTATGACGTCTTCTTAATAGATAACTTCAATGAAAAGTATACAGATAATAAATAACTGAACATTAGAAGATTTTATGCTGTCCCTAACAAACGCAAGCAAGAAAGCAAAAGGTATTGCAACCACACTTGCATTCCGCAATACAAAACCTACTGACAAGTTAACAAAGATGGAGGCCGCTAAGCAAGAGCTGAAATGAAATGAGAACTGGTTAGCAAGTGTTCCTGAATATTTTTGGTAAAAAACCTTAAAAAGATATTTTTTGTTAGAAAAGAATTTAACATTTTCCAATTGCAATTCCACAGCAATCGGGAGGTGAAATAAAAATCTTATGTGCTTTTGCAAACAATGCGTGCCCAAGAACAACTAAAAAGCCAAAATATAAAAGGAAGACCTAGGTAAAACCTTAATGACTTATAGGGTCTATTATGACAATGGCTTCATAGCCTTAAAATCCATGGAGCTCGTTCACATTCAAATGAACAAAGACAACAAGTTAAAAATAACCACTTGAATTATGATAGAACAACTAAATGCACAAACCTGCACTCGGGGATTTTGGAAATCATCCATAGCTGAAGCTAGAGCTGGCAGCACAAGCTGATGGTAGTTAACTTGTAAATCTGGGCCCAAATCAGTTGATAGCTGACCAATTGCATTGATTGCAGCCCATCTAACACGTGGATGAGGATTTTGAAAGGAATTCAAAACCATATTGACTATTTGCTCCAAATTCTTAATCATCACCTGTAAGATTAAGGAACCATGAGGATATTTGACTTCGTAAAATATAACTTCCAAATAGTGCATACTGAAACAAACTTAATAATTTACTTTACGGAGTATCGAGGGAACCCCAGGAATTTATCAACCCCCCCCCAACATACAGATTCCATGTTATCGCAACAAACTCTGACATATCTCACAAAGTTCGCTTTAATCAATATGGACAAGACACCATAACATGGTGCAACCACAGAAAGTTAATCAAAAGAAAACATCAGAATGATGCAAGTACATTATAAGCATTTAGCTTCCATAAAGAGTTCCCAGACAATATGTGTCGCTAATGAATAAAGCAATGCAGCTAAAATCGACATTAAGAACAATGCAGCTAAAATAGACATTAAGAGCATTGAGTAAGATATTTAAAATGGTGTGTGACACT
Organism: Nyctanthes arbor-tristis; assembly: GCA_963692815.1. Taxonomy (NCBI): domain Eukaryota; kingdom Viridiplantae; phylum Streptophyta; class Magnoliopsida; order Lamiales; family Oleaceae; genus Nyctanthes; species Nyctanthes arbor-tristis. The sequence goes on along the minus strand of CAVNYN010206553.1, from coordinate 85,272 downwards.
AATATTACATCATATGTCATGGACATGTGATATATATGTCCTAAGTATATATACATGACCATCCATACAAGAAAACAAAAAACGTAAGCAAAGAAGAAAAACAGTGTTTTCCAATAACTTGATTAATGCAGTGCAATACAGATAAATACAAGTCTATCAAGTGAGTACGGACAGTCATAAGTTATGCATATATAACAATATATACATACACACATTTCCAAGAAACAATTATTGCTTGCCAAAAATCCAATAACTAACTATTCACTTCCATTAGAAGCTCAATCAGAACAAGAAAAAGTCACTATTGCTTATACCTTTGAACAACCCTCGGCAATTTGTGCAAGGGCAATTAGAGCTGCATGGTGCTTTTGCCATTCTGAAGTTGCCAAATAAGCTTGTAACTGCTCAGAAGCCACAGGAACAATTGTATTCCCTCCAAGGGCAATTGCAAGCCTATCCAAACACTCCTGTCCAACACTATAATTACTCGTCTCCCCAGCATCTTCATCTTCAGTTTGTGCACTATGCCAGGCAGGAACATCCTCAACATCTACAAGCATCTTCATCAAAATGGCAAAGAGCCTACTAATAAACTGAGGCAACTTGCGCATCATTCCTGGAGCCCTCTCGCGCGCCTCAGCTAGAGTAATCACAAACTCAACAACCAAATGCCTCGTGCCCTCTTCCAAACTCTCAGCCTCGGCTATCTGCAACATGTACCCCACCACATCCACAATTTGCCTGCGAAGAAACCTAGGCTCTGTTCCAGCCAGCTCTATCATCAACTCCAGCGCCTCCTGGGCAGTTGCCTCCAGACCGGACCCCAATGCATCCATCAACGTCCTCATCATAGCAGGCAACAAATCCTGGAATCTATCACGATCATTTGAACTTGACAAGCACTGAATAAAATTAATTACCGCACTCAAGGCCGCAATTTTAACATCAGGATTCGGGGAATTACTCAATACATTTAGAAAAACGGTATGCAAATCCACAATGTACGGAATTAACGTATCCCCAATGTACTGTGCTAATTGAGAGAAAATCAAAAAAGCAGATTCCTGGAGCTTTGGGGAGTCAGATGTTACGCATTGGAACATAAAAGGCAAAATTTCAGGCCACTGATTTTCAGGAAGGAGTGAGGATGCGAGCTCGGATATGGTGTCGCAAAGCTTTTTGATGATAGATTTGGATTCCTCCCGCTGAATAGAGGACAAAAGAATGTTCTTGACAGTGGAACGAGTGCTATCACTGAGTTGGGGCCAGATGAAGGAGTCATCCCGAGTGAGCTGCTTCCTGAGAAGGATGGTAGACATGGCGCGGGCCTCGTGGTGGGGGGACGAAGAGAGGAGTTGAGCAAGCTTGAGAGCGAGGGAGTTGGGATCGGTCTGCTTGAGCAGATTGAAGATTGACTCGGCCTGGGATCGTTGCTCGTTGGAGGAGGACATCAGATGGGAAATTAGGGTTTCGAAGTGCGCCGGGTCCGGCCCCATAATCGCCGCCAGTTGAGCTTGCTGGAGCTGAGTTGACTCGGCGTTCATCATGAAGGGTCGCCGGCTGGCTGGCTGGCTTATTTGCTAGGGTTTTTGATTGATTATGAGATAGCGGTTTTTTTATGCAGTGCCCGTGAGAGTTTGTGTTTTTAGGGGGGTGGCGTTTTCTCGTTTTCTTCACTCTCTTAGGATCTTATCTCCCTCTAAAACATTACGACGGGTCTTTCTCACACCTACACACACACACACACACCATCTCTCTATGAATGTATAGTTAGCACACGTGGGCAACACAATTCGCGCCTCCGCACTCTGCAGACGTGTAATTTCTATTTCTTTTTTATTTGAGGAAAAATTATGATAGCGAATGTACAAGGGTTGCTGCGCGAGATACAACAATAAATAGCGCGTTGACTGAAGCGGGATAAAGCTGGAGGATTTGATTATAGTCGTAGGGCTAATTTAGGGCAAAGCATGATATCATGGGGGAATTAGTTTTTGATTGGTTAGAAAACGGTTGTCAATATTTCATAAAAGGTCTTTTGTTAATTAAATTTTTTAATTTGAAGAAGGGTTAATTTAACAAATTGTTCCCAACTTTTAAGTTTAGTCTCGATTTCATCCTCAACCTTTGTTTTGAAACCCTACAGCCTCCAATCTTTGAAAAATACACACAAATCATCACTATTTCTAGTGTTCCCTCAAATTTTTATCAAAATGATAATTATACCCCCATAAACATTTTAAATTGTTTAAAAAGTTTAAAAGTAATAAAAAACTAAAAAAACCCACCCCAACCCCTCCCCACCCCACACCCCCTCCCCGACGGCAATAATTTAGGCAGCTGGCCGCCAGAATGGTCCATTCAGATAGCCAAAATGGGGTGAATCCCTCCATTTTGCTGCTTAGAATGGCAGCAAAATAGGGGGATTCACCCCCTATGAATGGCAGCACAAATGCTGCTGGAAATGACAACGAAAGAATCCCCTCCCATTTCTGAATTTAAATGCTGCCAGAAATGGCGGCAAGTTCGCTGCCATTTTCGGCAGCAAAACGACAATAATGGCAGCAGAAATGAGGGACGAACCCCCCCCACATTGCACTACCGAAAAACGGAGGGGATTCACCCACCATTTCTAAGTTTAAATACTACAGGAAATGGCAGCGATTTCGCTACCATTATCGCTGTCGAAAGTTGCTGCCGTTTTCTGGAAGCGAAATGAGGGGGGTTCACCCCCTCTCTTGGCCTCTGAAATGGACCATTCCGGCGACCGAAATTAAGACATGGGGGGTGGGTGGGGTTTGGGGTCGGTTTTTTAGTTTTTTATTATTTTTAAACTTTTTTAAAAAAATTAAAATGTTTATAGGGGGTATAATCGTTATTTTGATAAAAATTTGGCGAAACAGTAGAACTAGGGACGACCTGTGTGTATTTTTCAAATGTTGGGGTTTGTGGGGTGTCAAAACAAAAGTTACGGATAAAATCGAGACTAAACTCAAAGGTTGGGGACGATTTGCGAAATTAACCCTTTGAAGAAATATGGAAAGATGTATGAAAGTGAAAAAGAATATGGGGTCATATTTGGGTTTTCTCAGATCAATGATGATGATTGAAATTCAATACTATTTGATGAGTCATTGATTCAATACTATTTGGTGAGTCATTTCAAGGATAAGATATTGTACATTTTTAACTTCTATCTTGTTAACGTGTTTCTTATTCGTTATTAATTAGCCCTTAATCGGCTAGTGCTAACGACTCTGCACATTTTTCAATGAAAAAGGCATATGCGCCATTCTTGTTGTCATTGATGCCACGTAAAATGAATGTCATTGTCAACAAAGTGTTTGGCAAGACTCTCATATTATAATCTAAATTATAATTTGACATGCGATATCATTTTATTAGTTTTATTTTTTTAAAAGTCAAGGAGTAAATTTTTTTTTATAAAAACAATTAATAAAATAATGTCACGTAATATATTATAATCCAACAAATAATCTACATTCCAACCAAAAACTTTACAAATGTCCCCACCAAATTAGAACTATATCTTTAGAATTCTCCCAATAATCTTCAAATTTTAAGAAAAGAGTTGTCAAGAACAACATAAAAAATTGGTTGTTATGAGACTCAAATATATGAATAACAAAACAAAAATATATAAAAATTGCCTCCAATTTGCATGCTAAAAAGTTAAATACAATCAGATCAATTAAAAAATTGATCTAATTCCTTTCAAAAAAAATTGAATTTCCTATCTATATATAAAGAGAGAAGTGCGAAGTGCGGTACAATAAGTACCACACTGTTTTCCCCAAAATCAAGAAATATATTTTTTCATCTTTTTAGAACTACAAAAATTTATCGCAAAAAAATTTCTATAAATAATAATGGAATTAATGCAATTGAGTAATAATAATAACAATTACTTAGGCCCCTACTTTCTTTTTTTTAATGGATGATTTCCATACTTACAATTTTTATTGATTTTTAGTTTAATTTAATTTAATATTATATATAAATAAATCAGTAATTTGTTTGTAAAAAAATAAACAAATAAAATAATGATTCAACATTGGAAATAAGATTCATACGTTTCTTTAAATTTTCTGGTTGCCTTGAAATCAATCAATAGTAAAAAAATAAATTTTTAATGTACTTTAAAAGAATAAATTTGATCCATTAGATTATATATTTAAATAAATAATAATGTAGATGTGACATCCGGCAAAAGTCTTATAAACAAATCATACAATATAATCATCATTTTGATAATATTGAGAAAGTTACTTGAATTTGCATCAATTAAAAGGTTATAAGACTATGACAAAGTGATCAAATTGAATTGCATCAATTGTAAAGTTAGAAGATTTGTCACTCTAATCAACACCAAGAAATAAAAACGTGAAAATACAATTATATCGAGTTACAAAGTTGCGAGTTTACCACTCAATCGAATAACTAAAAATTAAACTATGACAATGTAATCATATTCGATTATTGGAACATAATTAATATTTGGACAATGATTTGGAATTAGATTGATAATGATTGTATAACCACATGAGTTTGCTATTGATAATGTAAACGTTATTTTGAACGTTAGTTTAACAATGATCGAATAACCGCTTGAAATGCCACAAGAATTCAAAGAATTATTACTCAAGTGAGCTTAGAAGCAATAGAATGATTAATAGTTAGCATGACTTAAAGTTAAGCACCTAACTGTAAAATCACCTTAACTGAAAGGACTCAAGTAACATGAATCAAAATATTATGACTTAATCATAAGACAATACAAAGTATAAGGACTGTTCGAGCAATTTTCCACTAAGTGTAAGGCGGCACATCGCACCACGTGTCGCATTCTGGTTGGCGAAACTAAAATGTTTATTAAAATCAACTAAATTCGGATATTTTCTAACGATTATAAATACGGGGGGAGATGGAAGATTGCTCCAACCATCCTAGGCTTCTCCCTATCCCATCTGATCCATCTTTCTATCTTTCTCTTTCCACCTCTACATCAAGACTAATTGGCTTGCTTCCTTAGTAAATCCCAAGCTTTTCATAAATGAAAAAATGGTCCAAAAATTAAAAAAAAAAAAAAGGGAGAAAAGCAACCGGACCTTAAGTGTTGCATTTGAAAATGACCTCTTAATATATAATGAATACAACTTGAAATATCATCATGTATATAATGAATAAAACTTGAAATACCACTTTGATTGATGAAAATAAAGGTTTTGAAGGCGTTTGTCAACAACTCAATGAATCTTTGGAAAAATCAAGTTAAAGAGGTGAGTAACTAATTCTTTAATTCTCTTTTAGCATTTATGAAGTTTGATATGAAAAGCATGAATTTTGATTAAAGTATTCAATGAGATTAACATGAATTTTAATGCTTTGAAAAGAAAGATTAATTTATTATATTTGAAACACTAATTGCTCTACCCGTTTGGTATTTGCTTTATTTTATTGCCATACTAGAAGATATCTAATGATATTGAGATTGGCGACGATTAGTGTGGTATTTGCTTTGTAGAATTCTGGTAGGGGTCAACCAGAATTCAAATGCAAATCCACTTAATTGAACACGGCCATGATTGAATTGACATTGAATAATATGATACTTGCACGCTACGGGTAGTAATTTAACTAGTGATAGGGCATTGTTGTGCATTGAGAATCTCTGCGCATTCAATGCTTTTCTTGAAAATAAATCGTTCAGATGGAAAGGTGAATCAAAGGTTTTTATTACTCACTGAGTACTCTGCACCCACACTCCTATTTTCTACAATTTTGTTGATGATTAAACGTATGAAAATCGAGAAGCAAGACATGAGTTGATGCATGTCCGCGAACGGGAGTAGAATTGTGCATGTAGTGGAAACCTTTCTTTGAATCCACTATAAATTTAACAACTTTTATGTTAATAAGTATGTCCAGCTCTCTATAAATGTAATTCTAATTTTATATGAAATTGGCAACTTAACTTTCAGTATAATAGCTTTCTAATAATTTGTCTTGACTAGATTAATTTTATTTGTTTTAGTAATCAATGAAATTACCTATTAATATAACTTATTGAGTTCTTTGCAATTTATTGAGAAACCGAGTTGCAATGATTCTTTAAAATATAACAACTTGTTAGTTTAAGTAATTAGCCTTATCAAGACAAAACAATTTTGTTCATTTTGTACGTCTCGTCTCCACTATTTGTATTGAAACTTCTACTATGCAATTTGTTAGTTAATATAAGATATTTAAAAAATATGTAAAATTAGCCAGAGCGTGACAGTAGATCATTTGTTAAATTATTTTGATAAAAGTATTGGCTTGCTGTTATAAGTGCCAAGCGTTTTCATACCCAAATGTTCTTTAAGATTTTTTTTTTTTTTGCTCTTTTCATTTCTTTTCATGATTTATTACTGCCACCACCACCATCAGCCCAACGGGTCAATTTAATTTAGAGCTTGTTTGATACTCTTTATTTGGGTAATTTATAATGAAAAGAGATGTAGAATGTGTATTGAAAATGTAAAAATATGTGAAATGTGTGGTTGTAATTGAACAATTATCAAATTAAAATTAAATCAATGTTAGGTAAATTTATAAATTGAGAGAATAAAGAGGATCAAGCAACCTCTTAATTTGATCCTAAATGATCTTACTATTTTGTTTTTTATTTTATTATCAAATCAAATAATTATATACAATTTTCTTAGTAAATTCAATTAAAATTATTAATTAGATTAAATTTTATGGTTTGAGATGTTTGGGCAATTCAATCTTGATTTTGAGCAATTAACTTTATTTATTTCAGGATTATATCCTTATTTAGTATATTTTTTAAAATTTAGACGTGATGATATACCTAAATTTTTATGATGATTTATTTATTAACTTTTTAATGAGTTTGTTAATATCAAAATTAGTTTTTGACTCAACAAACAAGATTTATATTCGTGGAAAATTTGTATTCAAATCAGCATAAGCAGTAAATGCAGAAAAGGCAAGGAATGTTTGTGATATTAGTAATAAATAGAAAACTATAAATGTATAAAAGATAAGAAGAATAAGGTTTGGGTGTCCCCTATTTCTCACTTATGTTTACCTCTATTTACAGTGTACATTTGCTTGTTTGTATGGAGATAATGATTGCATGTATTTAATACCGGTCTCACAGGGACGACGCAAGTGTCTAACCGACAGGGGTTAATCCTTAACTTTTTGACTAATGGTCGTTAAAACCATGCATGGGGCAAATAACCACCGTTTCGCATTTAATGATGGCGTCCCATTAGCCGTAAGTGATAAGATTTCTCACATGGGTTTCCATGCTGCTATCCAGTTGGCTAGGTCATGGCGTTATGTCGGGGTAATATTAGTTCGCTGTCTTGGTTCCCAAACGCCCTGGACTGTAAGAGTACTGGAGTAGATGTTTATCCCAAGTCACTGAATCAGCTATTCGGGCCTTCTGGTTATTAGGTAGCTAGGTCGTTGTATTAGGTGAGGTGCTTAAGGCCTGTTTTCAAGACTCTATGCCCGTTGACTTTCATTGACCTTTGACCCTCGCTGACTTTTACGACATGGTGGCTACAGAATTAATTTCATGGCGAGTCTCAATATATAAATGTATGGTGATTTGGAAAAAGAAATAAATAAATAAATAATAACAAAATATGAAAAATGTTTGTATCCTAATTATATTTTGGGATAAATTATAGCAAAGGTCCATAACCTTTGCATTTATTTGCACTTTCATCTCCAATCTTTAAATATGGACAAACAAGTCGTCAAACTTTGTATTTAATTGCACTTTCATTCAAATGCATATATTTCATAATTAAAATGTTATGATCCATTTGACAACAATATATGTGGAATCTTATTGTAACAATAATTGAAATCAAATTTATATATAGAATGTAAGGATATAGAAAAATTGTAACACTCCGCGAAAATTTGAAAAATTTTCTTTTGACTTAAACGTCGAATAATAATTTACTATAAAGATTCGGTAAGTAATTTTACGAAATATGTTATAATAATTTGAAAACATCTTTTGTAATCGGCTAATTAGCCGTGACATTTGATAGGAAATTGAAAACATTCTTGTAGGCTTTAATGAGGATGATAAACGGTTTCTTGGATTTGTATCAACTATATTCATTGGTTAGTAATATTATCAAAAGAAAAATAAAGGCAAATCGGGTAACGAGTTTGAGGCCAAAGAAGGCTTAAATAAGAAATACGATACTATAGTGGTATAGTCGAAAAGCCAAGGACCTAATTATAGAATGTATTAAGCTGAATGGCTCATTAAGCGATAAATAGAAAAATCTAGAGGACACTTAGACCGTTGGAATTGCTCATATGAATAAAATGAGAGAACACTTGGCATCCTTACTAGCAAAAATTTCTCATGAACTTCCAATTGGACCTATTTTTATTGGCTAGGCATTAATGACTTAGAGACAATTGGAGGATCTTTCATTGGTGGAATCAAAGGATTTTTAGAAAGTAATTGGGAAAATTCATGCATAAATAAAGAACGGCTTAGAACACCCTTAAGAAGCCTTCTAAAACACCTTCTTTACCTTCCAAACAAAGCCTACTCTATATACATAAAAAGTCTTACTTAGAGAGTTACTTTAGTTGAGGAATACCCAAAGATTTGAAAGTATTTTTGCTACATATAGGTATCCACTAATCCTTACAAGGAACAACAGCAAGGTGAGTAACTAATGACTTGGTTTCCATTGGCATGCCATCTCTTTGTGAAAAGAATAATTATTTGATATCTTATGATGATAAGAAATAGAATGTTTTCTTGCATACACTTTACTAGTATTGCCCTACCCATTCTGTAATGAATAACTTTGAATTGTTCCCATGCTATGACTTATTCTCTGACCCCGGGATAAGAATGATTAGTATGGTGTCTGCTTTGATTGATAATGCTATCTGAAACTTCGGTGAGGGTCAACCGGAATTATTGTGGATCCACGTATAATTGCATTGTCATGAGCAACTTGGCATTTAAATGATATTATTGCGCTACGGGTAGTTGGTAATTCTAGTGGTTGGGCTCTATTATGCATTTGAAAAGTTTGTGTATCTTTTACTTATTAAACTTGTACTTGAAAAATGGTTTTTCTTAAAATCTTGTGACAAACCGATACATTATGTTACTCACGGGGTACCTAGTACTCATTCAATGTTTAATTAATTTTTGTAGATGTTCATCCGAAAGGTGTTTGAAAGGCAAGTGGAAACGTGGAGCGAAAACTCAAGCGGGAGTCGGATATCACAAGTAATAGAAACAGATTTGTGGGGATACTATGAAGATGCCCTACAATTTCTTATGTACTTGGGCACCACCTACGAGCTTAATGTATATTGTGCCTACACTCACGTCCACCTTTATCACGACAAGTTTATGGTAGATAAACCTATGTTTTTCACGTAATATGACAATAAGATAGTAGAATAAACTTAGTGTGTACTATAAATAAATTTAGTGTGTACTATAAAGAATGACTGTATGAATTGGGGGCCTATTTTCCATGTAAAGGCTCCCAGTCACAAAAATCGGCAAGTTAATAATAAAGTAAGTTTAGTAATATCGTTTGTCCTTTTATGCCAATTTTGATATGGTTGTGTAATAAACAAAAGTAAAAGATAGATATCCGATTTTATTTTCTATGCTAATCATAAGATAAGACAAGAAAAGAGGTTTATAAAAGCTTAGATTTGATTTAATAACGTGATAAATTTGGTTATAAAGTTACTTTGGAATTTAACACTATGTGGAAATCAACCAATTTGTGAGCTTGTCTCGATCTACATTGTAAACATGAATTATCATCTAAGGTGTTCATCCATAAAAAGCAATCTGCTTAATAAGAGAAATCGACAAGCAACGAGGTGTGACAAAAATAATATATGTTCATAATTGTAAAATTTGAAATTACGTTTTACACATGAGTATTTTGTAATTATATATACACTAGATTTTCATCCGTGCGTTGTATGGACAATGCCAAAATAAATTATATGTAATGGTTAGTATGTAAGATTGAATAATGTATGATTATATGCACTTGTCAACCTTAATATTTTGTTATCTTGTCGTGTATTAATGCTTGTTATATTAAATTAGATACAAAATATAACTACGTGGCCTAAAGAAATAAAATATTTTATTTTACTTCGTAACTATATTATAATACATATTTTATAAACTTTAAAATATTATCTATTCTGCACGATAAAAATAAAAGATTGTTAAATGATTACAAAATAAAAAACATAATAAGCACTTGGTATAAATCAATCTAATTTATTGAGGAAAGTTTCCAAATAAGTATTTATCATAAGATGATGAATGCACTTGTCTAAAATAAACTAATTTTGTTTGATAAATGACAAAATCATTGATAATCCGCAAGAACTAACTACATTATCTCCTACTTTTATATAATTAAACTCTATTTAATAAAATAGTAAACTAATAATATGTAACTCAAGTGGATAGCAAAAGCAACTAAAAATGATTAAAAAAATAAATAATTATATAAATAACACCCACATTTACTTGATTTCATTCTAAAATCTAAGTAGCTTTCAACGGATATCTTGCATTCATATTTAAAGTTTTTGAATATAATCAAATATATATGCATGAAGTTACACATTAAATATAAATATGTAGAAACTAATCTATATTTAGAATCGGGATAATCAATTTTATTTCATATATATAGCGTGTTCCATATTTTTTCAAAGATTTCTCTTCCAAAATTGAATTTAAGGTATTTAAACTATAATGTTATATTTTGATGAATTAAAATATATATATATATATTAAATGACAGTTTGTCTGGTGCAATTGCAATTTTATCTGGCGCAATTAGAAAATCTTTCCCACCTAAACTCTATATGGCACAATTACTTGTAACGCCATACCGCACCAGCTGTTATTTTTTATAAAAAAATTTATTACAAATGTAATAATAAATTATTGAACTCGTGACCTGTATGTTAATTAAGAGTAACATGCTTTTAAACTATTATGCTATCTCTTTTATTTGTTAGTAATTTTCATTTATATATTATTATTCACTTAAAGAAAATATTAAATTAACAATAATTGTTTGTCTAAAGCGTTTCTACATTTATAAACATACGAAATTAGATTTATGGAAGAAATAAAGAATTAATTTAATTAATGTTATAATTTCCCCGGTCCTGTTGAATTGATAAAAGGCATTCCCCGATCCGATTGGATTCCTAAGTAAACATAAATATGAATATTTCTCTTTCTCTTTATTTAAATATTAATTAACTTCCTCTAATATTGATTAGCTCAATTGAGAAGAACATTATTTTGTATTGCTATCTTCAAGTTTATCTTCTCGAGATTCAAAAATTCATACAAAAAACACTCTTTATTTTTGGCCTGTAGTTACAAAATGAATAAATTATAGTATGTCAAATGTTTATCCCTTTCAAGAAAAAACAGTAGTAATTATTAACATTTATAGCAAGAAACATTAAGAAAAAATTACAATTATAATTTTTAATTAATCTAAACTAACGATATATATATTTAATTAATTAAATATTCAATTTAATTAAGACAATTTATTAAAAAAATAAAAGTTCTTAAATGAAATTTAATTAATTAAATATATATTTCTATATGAGTTATCAAGTAAGTTCTTCGTTCATATATATTTCTATTGTTTTATTATTATTTGACGAACACGGGTTATCAATTGCGTTTCTTATACATATTAATTAATTTTCATTGTTTTATTATGAATTATAAACTACAATTTTTTTCTAAAAAAATTATAAACTATAAATATTTTAATGATATCGACACTTATCCATCATTGCATAATCAAATTTATCTATAATTTAAACAATTAAATAATGATAAATATGTATTAGTTATTAAATTAAATAGTGAATCTTATTTTAAAAAATTGGATGGATGATGTAAAAGAGAATAAAAATTGAAACATTAAGAATATCATATGAATTACTGCTATAGAAAATAAAATGTTGAAAAAGACCTTATTGGGCAGACTTTTTAGCTGGAAAACTAAGGGTAAAAAGATACCGCAGACTAATTTATTTATAGATATATATATGCGCTAGTTTTTAAGAATTACATTTGTTATTTACTATACTAAAATAGCAACGTAATATTATATATGGGTGTTTATCTAAAATAAAGTATCACTCGATTAAAAATATATGTGAGGAAATGAAATATTATTCAGTTAAAATGAAAAGTACTTTCTTATGAGTATGAAATTTTTTCTTGTGAACGGGTATCGAGTGAATACAATTATGTATATATCTGCACATATTACTAGGCTGTTAACTAATAATATTAAATAAGTTATATGATATAAATGCAAAATATAGTAAAATATTAATTGAGTACATAAACAGGTAACTATTAATATATTATTAATAAAACATTAATTTAACGTGTTAAATATTAACTCAAAACTATATATTTACTGCTTTTATTATGCAAATCCAATAGCACTTATTTGTTTAATATTTTATCGTTCATTATTATTGAATTTTTTAGAATTAGACTTCCCAGGCAACATCAGGGTAAGATGCTAAACTTATAGTTACTATAGTTGATTGTGATTTGATCATTTGATTGCTAATTATTACAAATTTATATAGGTTTGACCTATGAACTTGAATGGCGTGTTTGGAGTGAACCCAAAATTATAGACTCAGTTATGTAACTATATTTATACTCAATAGTCAAATATTTTACTATAAATATCCAGTGGTGTTTTGTGATTCGTATATAAATTTGTAATTCTAGACAATGCAACTGGTATATTGTACTTTAATTATGACAAGCTGTTTAAAAAATAAACTTACACATTAATTTTGATACCAATATACATTATAACTCCAATGATTGTCATTATAAAATCATGTTACTTTTTTAAGGATTATGTTTGTTATGGGTACTTGCACAAAATAAAATGAAGCATCGCTCAGTTAAAAAAGCATGTGGGGAAACAGAATATTATTCGATTAAAAGGGGTATGTAGAATGTACTTTTTTATATGGGTATGAAAATATTTATTTGAACGGGTATCGAGTGAATACGGGTATGTATATTACATGCCATATACAAATTATAATACTATTAACTAATAATATAAAATAAGTTAAATGATTTAATAGTAAAATATAGTAAAACATTAATCGAGTACATATAAGAGTAACTATTAATATCTTATTAATAAAATATTAATTTAACGCTCCGAGTACTAAATTAAAATTGTATATTTACTAATTTTGTTATGCAAATCCGATGACACTTATCTGTGCAATAGCATGAGTGAGACTTCTTTCGATTCCACCATTGGCAAGGATATTGGTGTTGTATGATATTTTTAGGTATATTGGTATTCTGTCATTTAAGAGATTTCATTTGTTGTATTTAGTGATAGTTATATTTTATTTTCATTTTCAGCTTTTCATCTAAGGTAGGCACGTGTATAATATAAAATATGATATTATTTATTTTTACAATACTACAATGCAATCATGCATAAATATATACATGAATAAAATGAGTTGTGTCATGTGAATTTTTTTGGGTTTTTCTGTATGAGATCAATCCAATTAACTATATTTTCTTTTAATATTCTTGTTGGCTGTCCTCACAACCTAAATTCTGATATCAAAATTTATTGTCAAGGTGAACTATATGAATCTCTTTTATTTTATCAATTATCTAAGACAGTCTTTTGTTTCGTTTTTATTAAGGAAAAAGGAAACATAAATTATGACAACATTAATTGTATCAAATGTCACTGAATTTTTACTTTACTTACAAATGGATAAATGATATTTTGCTGTCAATAATTAGATCAAGAACTTTAATTTAGTAGAAATTAGGTCTCTCCATTTTAATTATCAACAATTATATTACCAAAGTTATACGTAATTACAAGAAGGTCACTTTATTAAGGCAATATTATTACTGTATCATCATCAAATTATAGTCTCAAATAATAAGAAAATAATTATTTTAAATGACACATTTTACTGAAAAGGAAGAGTAAAAATGTAATTTTAGGGTTCACAAAGCATTTAACATCTATCTTGACATATAATTTTAAATAAATTTTAACTGTTTGTTAGACATCGCAGAGATGATCATGCTATCATTTCATCATATTCTAACAACAATTTCTACTGAAAATCTTTACAAATCTGAATTCTTGAATGTGATACAATACTTTAGAATTTTCAGCCATAAGTCGAAATTAAAGGTCAGTATTCCTGGTCTATTGCTACAGAATTTTTATCATTCGACTACATTGTATAGTGATACAATACTTATAATCTCAAGACATGGAGATCTCATCATTTAAGCAAAATTTCAAATTTAATTCCAATTATAATAGAATTCCACTTAAATGGTTGCCGAGTGCACCCTAATATTTTAATGATTATATATATATATGTATTTAGATGAAAGTATAAATGAACTCAAAAGTTGAGGATATGTTTTTCCATATTTAAAGATGGTGGACAAAAGTGCAAATGAATGTAAAAGCTATGGACATCTGCTGCAATTTACCCTATATTTTACGATTAAATGTAAATAACTAACATGTATCAATTCCATTTTATTTATTTTATATTGGTTTTCATAATCAAATTTTATAAATTATAATTTATATATCCATTTGTCAATATTGTGCATTGCAAGAGTGTAACACTAGGGTAATGTAATTAATAAAATAAAATAAAGACTATCTACTATGAAAAAATCAAACCCTAAGATCTTCAAGAGAATTAATAACGGCCAAGATGAGATGCCAATTTTAACAAGTGAAAAAAGTGAAAAAATTAAAAATGGTAATGACTCTAGTTTAACTAAATATATGTTATAATTCAAACCAAAACAAAAAAGTATTATTTATGTGTAAGTTTAATTAATAAAGTGATAGAAACAAAATAAAGTTCAAGTGGCACACCATTCTATTGACCGTTCTATTTTTTTCATCTTCATTTCATCATATGCGTCCACCAAAACCGTAAAACAAATCCTACTTACGTTTGTTGTCTAATACAAACAGCAATGTCTTATTGTTAAAAAATATGCTACAAAAAATATAAAGTGATTTCCCACAAGATATATAATGTAATTAAGTCGTACATATGATGGGAGATCGGAAGTGCAAAAGATGTGCTATAGAGAGTTTAGAAAGAGGAAAATTTGTTGTCTTATATATGCACCGGTGATGTCATCCGTAGCATATTCCAATAAAAAGATTGTCTTTTTGGTAACACAAAGGTAATAATCACCATTGCATTAATCGATAAGATGACAAATTTTTGTCTCCCTAAACTCTCTGAAATCTCTCATTGCTGCTGCTATGTCTCCATGGAGGAGGATGAACCTTCCTTGGCAGTGCTCTGCCAATCAGAGCTGGGGCTTCCACCTCTGTGCCCACCCATCACACTGCTGAAATGGCTCGTTCCAATCCTGTCAAACCTCCCTCTTTTACTAAACCACTACCATCTACCCATAACCATATAGTAAAACTATCTTTAAAACCTAAACCATCTCTGAAATTCCAAGCCAAATAAAAATTTCCCTACTTCCAAGCAAAACTTTAGGCAAAGTGCTTATGATAAAGCTCCCCAACATTGGTGGAGACAAGGGGGATCCATGGGAGGGACTAGATCCCCCAAATTCCTAGAGAAATTTTTTACTCTCTCCTTTTTCCCCCCACTTTTTTAAAGTTTTTACCCTCCCCTCCTTGAATTGCCTCCTAATTATTTTTTAATTAAAATATCTATTATTATTATCTTAATTAAATATGAGGATATTTTCAAAAAATCATTTGTAAAATTTAGTTTTTAATAAGTTTTTTAATCATTTCTAATTACTCTTATTATTTCTTTTTCAATTTGTTTTTCTTTTCAATTTTTTTAATTATTCGTTAGTCGTACACTTTTCATTGGTTTTGATACTCGAAAATGCAATTCCTACATGTTAGAAAAATACTTTTGATAGAAACTTTTCTTACATTGTACACATATGATTAATCTGATTATTTTTTAAACTTTATGCCATTTGATGGTAGTTAGGTATGTCAAAAATATGTTCCCAATTGTCTTTATTTTCGTTTATTTTTTTCAGCTGAAGTCCAAAATCAGGTTGGTATAGGTAAAGGATCACTACAAATGACACAAACTAAGAATTTTGGTCAAGTGATAGGAGAAAATTTGATTTTGTCCTTTTAGAACCAACCGTGTTTCAGGGTGAACCCCTAACGCCTAGTTTCTCTAATTCCCCCATCTTTTTGAAAGTTTCAATTCTTTTCTCTTCGTGGGCAGGGTGCTATCTTGCCTCCCAAGCACTTGAAATTTTCTACTTCTCTCCCTAGATTCTGCACGCAGACATTTTCTCGCAACTACTTTCTTGTGACCCAACAACGCTGTCAACTTACGGTCGGGTGCAATCATCTTCAAAAGTTATGTAAAGTGACTACTTTTCATCCAAGATTTCTCAATCTGGCGTGTCTATTTCTTTGACTTCGTTTTCTATAATATTCAATTCTTGTTTGTGTATATAATTTGTTTAGTTCAAGAAGTTAAGTAGACTAGCTGCTTTTCATCCAAGATTTCTCAACTGGGCGTGTCTATCTTTCATCCAAAATTATGAGTTTTGATTTGATTATTCATGTCACATTCCTTTCCTTCTATTCGACCGTTATGTCTGAAAGATTGAAATGAACTTGCTTCTTTTAATTGATGTTGCTCTTTAATATAGTATATAATATATGATGAATCAATAGGTGCAGCTGACGATGCGTGTACACCATCCTTGGCTTGTGATGATAATTGATTACAAATTTCCTCAACGATGTTTATACATGAGAGAGAGAGAGAGAGAGATAATTTTTAGTGGGTTTTACAGTTTTTAGTGGCCCTTACGGTAGTTCACTGCATGAAAATTTATTCTATTATCTTGGGTATTCTCATGGCATTTCTTGATTACCCTTTCGGAGCATGCGAACATGTGAAAGTTTTGGTGTCTCAGTTCTTGGGTTTCTTTTCAATTCTTTCTTTCAACTTCCTTCATTTTCCCTTTTCTTTTAATTCATCTACTCTGGATAGTTTTGAGAAAGAAAAAAAAAGAAGAAAAATCTTGTTTAAGGATCGAGTTGTATTCAATAATTCTGTTTCTCTCTTCCTCTCTGTTTTTGTTTCTTTTCTGGATCACTTGTCCTCTGGCAGTCAAAAGAGATCACTGTTTTCTGTTCTTTAATTCATCTATTCTTCCCATTTCTGTTCTTCTGTTCCTCCCTTTTGTTTTCTTTTCTTTTCTAGGATTAATAGTCCTTTCTCACTTTTCAGTCGAAAAGGTTTATTTCTTTGTTTTTTCTGTCCTCAACTTGTAATTGTTTCTTTAAACTTAGTTTCTTTTGCTTAAACAGTGATTTTGGAAACACTGAAAAATACATGACAAAAAGAAAAGTCAGTCAACATAAGACTAATGAGTCACTCCAAAAGTGTTTTTGCCTTTCCAAAAATGTACTTTAATGGTTCTCCCACTGTAGTACTTCTTGTTTTGGTGCAGTTTCCACGGAAGAGAGTGCTCAAATCTATGGCTTTCCTGGCGGGAAGATATTTCATTTGCCAGAGACCAGTTTACTGAAAAGGTACATGTTGACACAATCGTCGAGCTGGGAAAGGAAGGCTTATTTTATGAGGGCCATCATTTGAAGACTTCTCGAATGGATTACAATATTATGAAGAGTCCTGAACTGTACTTGGATGAAATGAAAGGTGTTACTTTGGATTTTGGATGCTAAACATCCAAAAGATAAGTGTTCGGAGATATGGGAAAATAAAGACACCTCAGTGAAATGTTGGATAAAGGTGAAAAATGGAGAGGTAAGAAAGAATAACGTGGGGGAATATTAAAACTCACATGCAAAATAAAAAATATTCTCAAATAGAAAATATGCCAAAAAACAAAAAAACACAATAAATAAAATATATACAATTGTGGGATAAAAGTGAAAAGTGGGTTAGAAAAAGTGAAAAGTAGGTGGTTACAACTACTATTTAAATTAAAAATTTTAAAAAAATAAATAAATATAAATATAATAGATTCTAGTATCTTTTTAGACGAAAAAAAGATACTGAAATCACTGCTCTTTTTCTTATATATTATATATAGATTTGATAGTCATTATTATTTCTCATAGAAATTATCAAGTTTTATATACACATTGTACTTTTTTTCCATGTATTGTTTTATTTGCCAAAATTCTTTTATCTGTCAAAACTACGTGAACGTTAATTTTGAGCTGAATATATATTTATATTTTGAAACAAAATCAAATCAGGCCGAATAAAAGAAAAATCACTAATAAACAAAAACAACATTCATCAAGCTTCCGTCATGTATTTTCCAACAAAATAACCTCTACACCCCTTAACTTTTTAATTCTTCTAAAAAGTTTAAAAATAAAAAAAATAAAACAAGAAAAAAAAAACCCCAACGCCACTTTCTCCCTCCTCCCAAGATTGACCGCCGGAAACGACAGCATTCAGGCTGTAAACCGTTTCTGGTGGCCAAAAAAGGGAGGGCGAACCTCCTCAAAAAAAATTTGCTCTTGGAAATGGTGGGGATTCCCCTCCTCCTCTTTGACTGCCGAAAAGTGCTACCATATTTGGCAGCACAAAGGGAGGACGACTCTCCCTCCATTGCAGCAATGGGAGAGAGACTCCCCCCACCCATTGTACTGCCAGAAATGGCAGTGCTTTGGCTGCCAGAAATTGAGAGGGACTCACCCCTTTTTTTAGATGGGAGAGTATAGTGGAGTGGGGGTTGGGTGAGCGGGTTGGGGGTTTTTTCAATTTTTTAATTTTTTTAAACTTTTTAGATCGAAAAGTTAAAAAGGGGTATAATGATCATTTTATTGAGAAATTAAAGGAATAGTAACAAAAGGACCTATCGTGTGCATTCATAAATTTTAAAATTTCAAATTCTTAAGTCGTGTCGCTACCAATTTCTTTGAATTTTACTTCTTTAATTTAATTTAATCATATATATATAATAATAATAATGATTCATTTTACATAAGAATTTATTTATTTGTATATTTACCATTTAATTAACCATTTAAATAAGTTAATATAATTGATATCTTAAGAATTGTTTTACTCATTTAACAACTTAGATCATATATATATATATATGTGTGTGTGTGTGTATATATATATATATATAATAAAATATAATTTCATTGATTATTTTGTTGTTCGGCAACTTTTAGCACATAAGGCCTTAACTCACTGTAGCCCATAAGAAACTCTTGGACCAAGCTAGGAGGTTTTGGCCCCAAGCAACAATTTCTAAGATTTTTCACAAAATTTCTATCTCCTCATAGTATATAAAAGTCATTTCTTTCAATCCCTCTCATTTGGCAACCCTAGACACTTTCATAGGTAAATTAGTTTTTCTTATTCTCACTTCATCACTTTCGTCATGTAAATGCAAAGAAAAATATTCATATTTAAACTTCAATGTCCAAGCATCATATATATAACTAGGCTGGTGAAATTCCTTTACTTTTAATCAAATACATACGCAGCTTCATTCAGCACAACCTGACATATATATACACAATGGTTGTACACAAATCAAGCATCTTTATACAATCTTTCAACAATTAGGTATTCTATCTTCAGACAATGAGCAAAAAGAAAATTTGAAACAACAGATCGGAAGATCAACCACCATCACCACCGTGCACCACCACTACCGTACACCGACCGTCACTGCCACCAACACCACCACTATTTTTTTCACCACAAAACTTCACCTTTTCAACTCATTTTACAACTAAGAACCAAACCTAAGTCTTTACCTTCATTTTCACATAGAAATTTTGGATTATTTTCGAATCAAAGAGGGGACATTCTTGACCGAGCACCCACTGTGTTCAGCTCATTTACGCCACCTTACGCTATTCTCACACCAAAATCGTTCCTTTGGGGCCAATGTTGTTTCCTATAGGACGAGACGTCGTTTCCGGCATGGGTTTCACCGGCGATGGTGAAAATCAAAGCTGCCATTTTCCCCTTTTTTTTGTCCTTGCATTTGAACGAGAATGAGTGGTTGGGGAGCAAATATAAGACCTTTTGATATTATAATTTCAGCTTCCAATGTTTTAATGTGTTTCATTTAAGGCCCAAGTTTTATGTTTTTGTTTAAGTATAAAAGTTTCTGATTGGATTACCTTTGACCCCGAAATTTTAATCCCTTTCAGATGGGTCCAAAAACTTGTATGTTATTTATTTTAGCCTATAAAGCTTTACTGTCATTTAATTTAGTCCCTTATTTTGGGATTATTCCAAATTTGTTTTGAAAGTTTATAAGATCTTAATTTTAGTTTATGTTTAAACTTTATTTATTTATTTAAACCCTTAAATTATTTTATGTTTATTTACAGTGAAAGCCCTAATTTCCATTAAATATGAAATTTAATGACTTTAACTATTTAAAATTCTAACTTTTGGGTATTAGCCACTTTAGGTATTGCACCCCTAAGTATTTCATATAGTTATTTTATTATAACCTAGTTTAAAAAAATAGTTCCTTTTATAATATAACTCATTTCTCCAAAAATACTAATTTGAGTTTTATATTCCTTTATATATGAGGAGTTAAGAACAAAGTGAGTAGGCTTTTGCCCATTAGCTCGACTCGGTGAAACTTTGAGGTAGACTTCTTTCTAAAGATATTTTCTCAAAAGTAGCACTAATATTAATTGGTTGTTCTATGAATATGCATATAAAGGTGTGCTTTATGTTTTTATATATTATTTGCATGAGCTTAATTGCTCTATGATTGAGACGAGACGAGTTAAGACTTTTGCATATGCATTACCGCTATGCATAGATTTTGCATGCATACTATAATGTTACTATGCGCGCTAGTATTTATATGCTTTAAGGCATGATACGAGAGTCAGAAACCTGTATTTACTATACGATACTTGTTTTCGAGTAAAGACTATTTGAGACTTATGAGATGTAAATTACATTTTTAAGTGTATATTTGTAGCATATATTAGTTAATATTGCGCTGATTCTAATGAGTATTTCTGTGAAATACTCACCTCTATTTAAAATTAATATTTTGCAGACTTGGACTCTGAGAAGATGCCTTGAGCTATGATAGCTTTCAAAATAAAAGAAAATAGCTTTATTTTGAATTATTCGAATTTTGTTTGAGTACTTTGAAATCTTTTGATTACGTGTGGAACAGTTTGATTTATCACTGTCCAATTATCTTTTATATTACTACTATTGATTCAAGATATTTTCTACTTTATATATGCTCTTGATTTTAATTAGAAGATAAACTGAGAAAATTATTAATGTCTCAGGTATTTAGAACCCGGGGCATTACACAGAAGAGCGAAAAAAAGGTTGAGGACAAGAGGTTGAACCACTTTTCCCAGCTACGGGGTTCACGGCCGCGTGATGTTGTTGCTATATTGAAATGTTGGACATGGTATCGAGTACCCCGACCCCTATATGGGGTAAGAAAACCCCGTTTATTTGCAAATCCAGAATCAACAAGATCGGAAGAGGTTAACCCAAGTGATAGTGGAAAACCGGAGGACGGATCCGCCAAAGTTGCATTTAGCATTCTACTATCATGTGTGGATCCTTCCCACCCAAGTGCAGCCAAGTGAATCACATGTTGAAATCTACTATTGTCAAAACATTTTGTGTTACGTTGCCTTTTCTATTCCTATATCGATCGGCCTCATCACTAGGCGGGACTACGGGCATGTGTTGCCAACAATTGCTCCAATACAATCCTAGAAACAAGTAAACAAGTCCATCATTGAACACCGTGAGTTTGTAATAGACATTTTCCGTCATCTGTGTTAAGAACAAGCTATTTAAAGAGCATCATCTTTAGAAGATATATTTTTCAAACGATACACTTCATCTTTAAAAAGTAATCTTCAATAGCCTTTCCTTGTAATTTTTTTCACCTTTTACCCAAGCTTTTGTTTCTTCCAACTTGTTGTGTGTTGTAGCTCTTTAAAAATTAACAAAATGAAGACGAACAAAAATTATAGATTTTCAATGCGAGTATTCCTGCTTTAAAACCATTGAAACAAGGCTTGTCATATCTTTTTCGCATGTATGATTTTTATTTATCTCTTAACAAGTTTGATAATTCTTACCCAGAAGCATGAGTGCCGTGGATTTGTCGGTTTGTGAAATCCTTCTCCCGACAAATAGTGTTCATGTGGACGAATCCAATCCTTCGAGAACTTGTATAGCTTCCTCAACATGAAGTGGAAATGCCGGTTTATAGTTTCTATTGAATGGCCCAACATAATGTATGCAAGCCTTTGACCAGCCGCATGACTAAGAATGAATAGATTTATTACTAGCCTTTCGTCCGCCATGATAAATTTTGAATCACTTAGACCGTAGTATTGCACAAGAATGGCAAGTAACATCCTAAATGCGGTTGGGCGCATTCTACATATCTGCAAACAATCATCTCCACTGGGTTGGTTGAGAAGGCTTTGCATGAGGTGTCAGCCAATGAAACCGTGTTCGTTATGAGGTGCCGATGCGGCATACCGAGCAAGACAAAATTGCGCAATATTTTCTGCCACGTTACAAAATTCAACCCAAGATGCCTCCTCCTCTCGTAGTCTTTCTAGGGCTTCGATGATGTCTGCAGCATCCATTCGTCTAGTATATTTAGTGGATCCTGACTTCTTTGATAAAGAAGTGAAAGACAAAGTGAGAGGATGCTGTAAAGAACAACCCAACCAAGTCATTTATTTATAGGCAATAATCGAGAGACAGTTACTGTTTTACAAACATTGATTGATATAAATGGGCCAAATACATTCTTCTTTGTAGGTTTCGTCTTTATAGGCCAAATACAGCTCTGAGTCAATTCATTCGTTGTCAATCCATTCGTCTTGTCCTCTCATTGCCTCTCTCCTACTAACCGAGATCGGAAGAGCGTCGTGTCAATAAAGTCCAATTTTTGTGCATTGTACATTAACCGCTCCTTGCACGATAAAAGCAACTATATTTTCTCTTTGTGGGCCCTAGTAGAGACTGCGATGAACGTTTCGTCGTGTACAGAACTGTTTTTTACTTTGATATTTGGTGGACAAGTCCCACATCATTGGAATTGATCTTGTATGTGTTTATTCATTACGATTATCATGTGGTATTACTGTGTCTAGGTGGCTTCACGAGTAACAATTTATAGGTTGTAACTTGTAACTGAATGATGTCACGTATGGTTGAGGAATTAGGCGAATTAAATGCATTAGCAGTGAAATGAATTACATAGTTGGGAAAGTAAGTTTGGATACATGCTGCCTACAGTGTAGTCAATATTACCTTTAATACAGTAGAAATTAGGCTACTGCCAAATAGTACTACGAAGCAGACACTACGGAGTGTAATACAATCATGTGACTCCCCATGTGAAGGTAAAATTGAAAGTACATATGAAAAATTGAGTCACATATTATACTAGTCATCTAAGATATAAAAGCAACAATTATAAGTTACATATTTGGGTAGTTCAAGCCTCGCACTGAGCTTACCTGGACGATGTGAATGGATTGACACTTATAAATCACTTGAACTCATTCGTCCAAATCCATCGCAGCTACTCTAACAGTGAATCAGGGTCCAACTAACCAATGAATGTGGCTAGTAGTTCTTGTTTTGCAAGGAAAATTACACCAAGCATTGCCATTCCACTATCAATTTCTCGTACTTGTTCGATCAAAGACATGTAGTCCAAATGGGTTAGATCTCGTGCCGATCCTTCATGGCACGAATCTGCCCGAACATCTCAACCAAATGTGTGACATCGCTTTGTTTTCTTGTCCTTTTCTGTGGGCCCGAATACTGAGAGGAGCTGCATTCGATACTTTTAGTTTGGGTGCGCACGAGCGCCTTCCCAGAACCAGTAAGGTCCACAGATAACTATCTACTAGCCCTGCACGACCTAGTATCTGGCGCTAGAGTGCTAGCCAAATTTAAATCAATCGGGACAGTAGTGCGCTGCTGAAGGCGTTGCATGTCAGGCATGGCGGATGCGTACAGAACATGTTGCCCTTTAGCAGTACTGTTCTTTAAGAGCTGATCTCCATACTCCGCTAGCTCTGTAATGTTTTTCCCTTTCAACTTCTTGACATCGGGATTGCCCTGCACCATTAACATACATATTTCAAAAACTCCATAAAAAAAGCCAGCAACACTCATAATTTTTACAACAACTACTTGTATTTCCCCCCGCCCTCCCCATTATGTTGGTGCAGAAAAAAAAGAAAACAAAAAGTAACAGCAATATTTAGATTCCCATTATTATGTCTGATGACCAGATTGTTGGAGAGATCTTTTATTTTAGAACTTTATTCCTCAGTCTCCTTGAATGTTTTTTAAACTAAGATCAACAACCATTCAAGATATTCGACCCCTAAGACATTTAATTTAATATAAATAATTTGACACTGCTTTATATCTTTTATCTTTGATACATGCCACAGAGATGACAGTTCACTCAGGTATAGGTGATAGATATATTGATATCATCTATACTTGGCTGTAGAATGCCTACTATTGAATTCCTAAATGACGTATTGCATAGTTTTAATTGCCTGATTGATGAAAATTTTTGGCTGTTCTTTAGTACATGACTGTATTTTTTGGACACCATACTATCTATAAATGTGTTGTCATAGAGGTTGCTAGCACCAGGGCCCTTTTTTCCTTTCCCCGTTTCTTTTAAATCTATATGTTAAATGTATGCAAAGATTTGGATTTCATGCGACTGAATAAGTTGATGATACATCACAATTTAGGTCCAAAATATTAAAATTTTTTGGAAAGTTGCCTGCTAAACTAGATTAAAAGTTTCTCTTTATTTATTTATTTATTTGATAATTTGACTTTTAAGATATGAATTCTTGTCTTGGGCTAAAGCAGAATTACTGTTCATAAGCTTTATTTAGAGTTAATGTATTTAGTGAACTGTGTTCTTCACTTAGTAATTGTTGATAATTAAAGTGATTTTAAAGTTTCAAGCCTGGATGCAAAGTCAAGTCTGGATGCAAAGTCTAAATGGAGTATTCTCATTCTATAAGAATGGAAGATTGGTTTGGCTTAGTTCTGTCATATCATATAACCCTCAACAATTCTCTAATGAGTTCTATATACCATTTAGCATTTGAAATTTTGGGTCCTAAATCAGATATCATAAACTAATAGAATTTTACATTCTCCAAGTTTGAATCACTTTCCAATGTTGTTACTGGTGTTATATTGCGACCAAAAATTTTAGTGCTAGACTAGCCTTTTGTTATAGTATATTGAAGTCCATATTAAAGTGTTAAACTTTTTTTTTCCAGGATGATTGGCCTATTCTAGCTTTTTCACTGGAGGTGCTATTATTTCTTGTTCACAAAGCAGTTTAATTTTGGTTTATTGCTAGCATCTCACATATAGTTACTAATTTGTTTTCTCATTTTTCTCTAGTAAAGTTTATCCAGCCCTTCCCATTCTATACTTCCGGCAAAAAAAAAAAAAAAACTAAACAAAAGGTAGAAGAATCAATAATATAACCCCAACTCAATTAGTATTTCTTCATAAATCAAGCACATCTAAAATCTAAATTACTCTCAGCCCATGCATTTTTAATATATTCAATGTTATGGTTTATCACAAAGCTCCACTTTCTAATGCTCCAATTACTCTCAGCCCAGGCATTATTATATTCAGTAGTTTGATAGATGCATTTTTCCATGGATCCCCAATTTGATTTGTGACAAAATCCAAACTTTTCAATGTGTTCTTTTTTGGCAAATAACAATATGTGATCTGGAAAATCCTTTCAAAAAATGAGCCTCATCAAGAAACAGAGCAGAGAAATATCTGAAATCCCCAATGAAAACTCGAATCCAACAATATATCTTAATATTCATCTCAAGCAACCTTAATATCCCTTCAACATCATAGTGTAGGAAAAATATTAGGGCTAAAATACACACATTAGCCGCTTGCTCCCACCTTGCGTCGTCTGCTATAGCTGCTCCTGTGTCTGGATCGAGGCCCAACCCAGTGCTACTGTGAAGCAGGGTCTTCGCGAGAGACCATTGTTACTTCTGCTGGGTCCAGTAGCTGTGAATTGCATCATGTTTGTAGTGCTCTCCAAACTCCTCCGTCAGGGTGGCTGCGACACGTTTGAGGCTAGTGGAATTGATATTGTTGCTGGATTGGTTTCCGGCCTCCATTTCCTATAGGCATAGCTTGAAGAACCTTGTCTTTCGCTCGGGATCCCATTTGTAGCTTGTCCTCTGTGGTAAGTCGACTTCCGGCGTCTTGCCTTTTGGGGACGATATGGTAAAGTACTGGCTAAGTCCACCAAACTGAGAAGGAAGAGCAAATTGTGAGAGAAATAAGATTTTGGCTGGTTGATGCAAGAAGGAAGACAGCTCGATTTTGAATTGCCATGGTCGAGGGAGATAGAGCTTACTACATTGTGAAACGGATCCATCTTACGAACTGATAATTTCGTGCGTCTCAACTGCTGCCGGCAAGCCTGAAGGCGAGTGACTGGTTCTATAAAGTGTTGGCCTACCAGAAGGTTTTGAGGTGGAATGAAATAGCCGATGGTTTTGAAAAAACGTTGGCTTTGAGGAATAGGGGTAGTTGGCCAAATTGATTTCGTTCTCTCTTTCACGTGAATGGAGAGGGCTTGTCAAATCCAGTCCATTGAAAAATGTTAGAAAAATAAAGACTGCTTAGCTTTTTGTCAGGAAAAAATAATCTTGTATATAAACAAACTTAATTATAACGGGTGCCAAATGGAGCCTAAACTTAATTTGGGCCGAAATTAACAAATAAAAAAAGCAGTTACTGTCAATATTTACGTTTTCTATAGTCTTAACTTACTTTACTTTTGAAGGATGCAAACCCTAAGTTTGAGATCCAATTCTTGTACAGTGCTAGAACGAACAAAGTTGAATCGGATATGAATCAGATATCCAAATTGCAATAAAATTACGAAAATCTACAGAGCTCAAAGTGAACAAACAGAAAAGAACAAAATCACAGGAGTGGCCCTTCAACCTAGAAGAGAATTCGCAGAAAGCGTTTTTGAAGAAACAGTGAAATTATATTTTATCCTTGAATGATTCTTTTTTATAGCGCCGTATCCGAGGGGTTATGCCCGTATATCACAAGTTTCTACATATTTTTCAAATAGTCTATCAAAATAAAGTATATCACCTAATTTTCCCAAAATTTTTTTTTAGCCTAGCCCAAACATATAAAAAGAAAATTTTTTATTTTTCTTTGGCCCAGCCCAATTTGGGCTGTGCCATGGACGAGGGGAGCACCCCTTGCTCCGGCCCTGCACTGTACTAAGCAACAGTAAAGTTGGGAGAATCCATTTCTATATAACTAGTTATAGTGATATGTATGTATTATTTTTGATAATTTGATAATGACAGAATTTACGTGAGAGAAAAAGAAGAAAGAAATATTAGAACATTTAACTCAAATCAGGTCGTACTTAAAGTATATATCTTAGTCAGGTTAAGATTAGATTTATCAAATCATGTCATACTTACAGTATATATCTTAATCAGGTTAAGATTAGATTTATCAATTTACCCATGCGATAGAGGTGGCTCGCTATCAAGCTAAAATCAGACTGCATTGGATGTACCTAATTTTTTTAAAAAGGACAAGTTATTCCGAAGTTATTATTATGTGCCTAATTTTGATCTAGTGCATATATCTGCATAAATCATGTTGCATTGCAAGTGAACCGGGAAAAAGACATGTATTCACCGCAAGAACCATTCCAGGTTATTATTATTATTATTATTATTATTATTATTATTATTATTATTATTATTATTATTATTATTATTATTATTATGTAATGTGGGTTGAGAAGGAGCTTTATCCGCATGCTAATTACGACTAATTAGTCTAATTTTTATGTACGTATATATACGTTCCAGTCCCGCCACGCCACTCCACCTACCAATCCTTTATATATTCAGGTGAACACAAGGAAATATTTTGGTCTCAAAATTCAACCGGTTTGTTTTAAATGTTAATTTTATGTAATGTAATGTAAATTCACATCTCTTCGTCACTAATTATTAATATATTAGACCTGGATTTTTTATTTTTATATATATGTATGTAAAAGAAAAATGGAGACAGAAGGGACAAGTATCCGTCTATGCCTATCACTATTTTGGCAGCCATTGAAATTTATGTCGAGTGTCTGCTTTCTTACTCCGGGAGGGGAGGGAAACCTAAGAGTTTGGTCAAGGATAACATCTCACCTCTTTCCAACTAGGTATATACGGCACCAAATAAATCCCAACTTGTTGAGGCTAGAATATGAGCAATTCATCCTCAAATATTTTATCCAGGGGCGCTAACCAATCATCATTATACAAAGGTCTTGAGGCTTTTGTTTGTTGATCTATTCTTGTCTCTATTTCAAATGAATGGATTGGGTCATAGTAATTTCACACTACAACGACTTTTCACCAAACCATAGACAATGCTGTCAACTCATCATTAATTATTAGTATATGAAATTAGAATATTTTCCTTTCTGTATACAAAGAGTCCACTACTTTCAAAAGCCTTTCATTACTATTGGGCAAATGCGGTATTTGAAAAACAGTTTTGCCCTCCTATCTATACATTCATTATTTCTATAATAACAATAATTCCTATGCTTTGCCTATTTTACATATTCGGAGCTTGGAAGCAGGACCTGTTAGCAATTCAGGCACAAAAATCTTGATATCAGGCAAGGCACAGACTGCTCGGAATCTGTTTACCACGCTTTATAACGTAGGAGTGAACAACAAAATCCTAGTGCCATCTACTGCTATATCACCCTCAGCACCAAACATGATAATCAAGAATATGAAATTGACCTCTATGGTTTCACAAATTAAGTAACAGGTGTAATTTGTACATGCTTTTCATTGGTAGCTACAACTCTAACCAGTACAAACACAAAAATGGAACAAAACGTTACATTATATATCGATTACAAAGCAGGGAACAGAATTTGTTTTCTACAAAATCTTAAACAACTAGGTAATGAACCACAGCAGTATACTGTAACCAGGGCATGGAACAGTTCTCCACACAAAGAGAGACTTTTCACATAATTTGAATCAAGCTATTTTGAGTGTGAATGTAATTGACTGTAGAGACGGGTGAAAACACAGATTGGAAACCAACTGACATAAGAAAACAAATGGCACTTTCAACCTGCTCAGCACGCACTGCTTCCTCCATCCTTGCAATCTCTAGTCAAGTTGTTGAATGTCTCTACCCGTGTCCTCGCTCTGTAAAGGACCTCAGTGTCCACTTCAACTCTCATATAACCATCAAACTCAACAGGGCGACCACCATTCAAAGCCATTGTCTCATTGTACCACTCACTTGTATTTCCCCACAGATACTTGTAATCATCAAGCAAGTGGACTTTGTAATGAGATCTCAGCTTATCGAAGTAATTGTAGAATGGTTCGTTGGTGGCAATGTATAAATTTCTCCAAGGTGCAATCATCCCTTGAAGCTTAGCAACAAGGGCATCAGGTGATGTATCAGCATCCAAATTAGGCCACAACGCTTTATTCTCTGCTTTCTCTCCTCTAACAACATGAACTGCATCAAAATCCCAGTCCATGCTCCCACTAATAGCAGACACTATGTTCATTAATCTCTTTGATTTCCAAATTGCCTGCCACGGTCTCTCAATATATTTAGTAGCTGGACCTTCACAAACCCTGTACCAATAGTTGTCTGGCTCAGGAGCATCAAATTGCCTCCATATGATTGTGCTTTTATCTTTCTTTAGTTGCATTGGTGTCACCTTATAGCTTGCAACTTTCCTGACTGGAATTTTGGTTTTATGAGTCTTGTCCCATCTCTTCCAATCTCTGAGAAAATCTCCTTCTTCCACAATTGAGGATACTTCTTTCAAGTGCTCAAAATCAAAATAGAACCTAAAATCTTTTCCTTCCTCATCCTTGTTGCTCTGTGTATAAGTTGATGCAAGACAAATACTTAAATCCATAACAAACGTACGGTTCAAATACCGCGCTTCACCAAGGGCACACAAGAAGCTCCAGAGGAAATGATTCATTCCTTTACAATAATCCCCTCCTCGTGAATAGTACAGATACCTCCCCTTCCTAAATGCCAAATCTGATCCCAACAGTGGAATTGTATCATTGATCTCATTGTCCCTCACTGATGGCGTGATTTTAGCCTTTTGACCATTTCCAGTGGCATTAAGCCAACTCCTCGGGCGGCGGGCATTTAAACCAGAATGCCATCTTCCTGGACGAATCACCTTGTAACTACAATCATCTTTATATCCTATCTTAAACCTCCGGAAATCCCTGTCCGATCTCCAAGATCTCTCTTTCTTGTTCCTAAACCTCCAGGCCACATCACATTCATCTGGCTTTGATCCGTTGATGGGAGTTTGATAATCCAAAAATGCAATCAACTTAAAAGTCCTCAAATTAAACCTCTTAATCGCAATTAAAACCCTAGGGTCTGAACAATTCACCACACTCACATCTAGACAATCTGTCTTTGAGGTCACATTTTGGGGAAGTTCCTCCTCAGATTTCTCAATTGAAGCTTCGGTAATTGGGACCAAAGATCCCGTCGGTGATGCTAATGGCGCCATGCCAACGTCCTCCCCAGTTTTAAGGATGGACGAATCCGTTTTGAAAGTGGCATTTTCCACCTCCGTGAAAACCTTTGTCAGAGCTCGGGAGGACTCCCATGGATCCGGAGGTTGATACGTGATTGCAATTACGGTAAATATAAGGACTGAGAACACGAATACCGAGAAGCACACATTGCTTATCAGCTTAACCAGATTTTGCCCAATGGGATCTGTAGTATTCAGGTCCTTCATTTACGTACAACTCAAACCCAAATTATACTCAGTCCAACTTCAACAGAATTGCTAATGCAAGTACATTAAGTTGAGCTAAAAATGGATCTTTGAGATTTAAATGAGGCAGCAAACAAATAGGCTGGTGAAATTGATAGAGAAACAACGGTATCTAATCAAATTGAATTTATACGGAGAAAAGAACTCACCTGTGCTATCAAGGACTGAAACAACAAAAAGCGATTAGATCTTGAAACGGTGATAGATATTCGGGTTCCAATCAATTACGACTGCCCCTCGTCTAAATTATTGGAAAAGATCAGATCTTGAAGGGTAGAGGGTGAAGCAGGGCAAGAACAAAATAATCCCAGCTCCAAGTCGGCAGCAAGATTGGATCTTGATTACTGAAACTGATAAATGGCTGAGAGGGGAATTTGTTTTCATAAAAGTAAAAGAGGTGAAAAGAGACCGAGGTTTTGGTCTGAAAATTAGGCTTGAAGTAACAACAAACCTGATGTGAGAGAGAGAGAGAGAGAGAGAGAGAGAGAGAGGTTTCCCAAGATTTCGGTCCTAATGACGTCAGTGAAAAAAAATTGTGAAATATTGGGAGTTGAATTATCACCCAATTTTGGATAAATTTCACATATGGTCCCCAACATTTGTACTTATTGTCAGTTGGGTTCTCAATGATTTTTCAATACTTTAAGCCCCCCAACCTTCTATAAATCCACACACAAAGTCTCTAATTGTATAAATTGATAATTATATTGATAACTATACCCCATACCATTTTTGCTTTAATAATCCTTACTTTCTAAATAAAAGTAAAAAGAATTGAAAATAAAAAATAAAAAATAAAAAAGAAAAAGGAAAATAATTTCTTTCTACCTTGCATATCTAACTTGTTATTCACCCCCACCCCCCACAAAAAATTCACTCATAAATGATAAATTTCAATAACCATTTCTAGCACTAAAAATGAAAACTCAGATTTTACTACTTACTCCTCCCATTATTGTCAGAAATGGCAGGAACAATGAGGGTTCCCCCCCCCCCAAAAAAAAAAAATACAGAGATTTGTTATTTTTGGTCAAATTTGAAATACGAGTAGAATGAATAACTAGTTAAATATGTGGGAAAAATTTAATTTTCTTTTTTTATTATTTCTACTATTATTTAGATGTTTTATCTAGAAAGCAAAGATAAAAATGTTATATGAGACCTTATGAGTAAATTTATGAAATGTATAGATCAATAATATTGAAAAAAATGTGATAGACTTAACTAATAGAAAATGTAAAGATTGAGAAATATATTTGAAAATACCCCCACCACCCACAAGCACACAAAAAAAAAAAAAAAGAAAAGAAAAGAAAAAGAAAAAGTTAATAAAAATAATAATAAATAAAAAATAAAAAGGTGGCATTATTTGGGCACGGGGGAATGGGGAACATGTAGAGGTAGAGTTGCTATCGTGGCATTTAAGTGGAACTACTCCTGTTCACATAGCTGCCCACATCGGCCACGGTAAAAACATTGACAATGTCACGCCTCCCACTATAGTATTTAGTATTATTGAATATTTTTATATTAGCTAATATATTGCACAGTGGAAGCTTTTATTTTATTTTTTGGTTCCGCACAATTAGCGAGGGATGAGACATATAAAATTAACAAATTATTCTCTTCTCAAGAATCATTGCGATGTATTTACATGATTTTATAAACTTTTTTTTTTGAGTTAGAAAAACCAAAATATCCTTAGTTAATTTGACAATAATTTTCAAATTTCTTTGCAAATTTGGAGATACTTTTAAGTCTGGTGTTTGGAATGCTTCTTATTATTCTCAACATCAAGAAGTTGAGTCGACTTCTTATTTCTTCATTTGCTTTTCATGCTCAAACGTTTTGTATAATTACAATTAGGTTTACAATAAGATGTAAAGAACACAATAAGTTATATTAATAAGTAGACTTTATTGATTACTAACTGAGTCAAGTGATTGAAAAGCCTTTACATTGAAAAGTAGGCTTCCAACCAATACAAAAGTCACCCTTTCATTTTCACATACATACTATAGGCTCTGTATACTTATATATTTATATGTTCATACATACATATATATATATTTATATATTCTTATAAGCATCTACACAGTCATTATTAGTTAATCCCCTCATTTTTTTATATACTATTAGATTAGAAGAAGAACAAAAGCCGATCCGTCATAAACCTATCACTATAAAGATGAGCAAGGGTATTGACACAAAATATATTAAGTTCATAAGTTGTCCTTAAATATATATTTGTAACCAAGATGCATATTCATAATAGCTTCAAAGATTGGTTTCCACTATATGCAAAATCATACTTTCATCCGCGGACATGCTTTAACTCACGACTTACTTTTCAAACACTTTGCGATCAATCATCTACAAAATTGTAGAAAATGAAGTGAGTACAACATACTCAGTGAGTAACATAATCTTTTGATTTATCCTTTTTATATAAGAAATTCCTTTTTAATCACAAGTTCAAGGAAACACATGGAATGCACAAAACTTTTAGTTGCACAAGAGAGCTCAATCACTAGTTAAACTACTATATGTAGCGCATAAGATTCATATCAATTCATGTTATTCAATATTGATTCAATCATGGTCATGTATACTCTAATGGATCCACGTCCAAATCCTCTATCAGAGTTTTAAATAAAGTGCAATTCAAATACATGGCAATACACTATACTAATCATCATATATCTCGATATCATTAGATGACTCCTAATATAAAACAAAACAAAGCAAAGCAAAACAAAGACAAGACGGTAGAGTATCAACTAGTAATTCAAATACAATAAATTAATTTTTCTTCACATAATAACAATGCATCAAAATATATGTTCATCTTATA
Organism: Nyctanthes arbor-tristis; assembly: GCA_963692815.1. Taxonomy (NCBI): domain Eukaryota; kingdom Viridiplantae; phylum Streptophyta; class Magnoliopsida; order Lamiales; family Oleaceae; genus Nyctanthes; species Nyctanthes arbor-tristis. The sequence continues at coordinate 51,283 of CAVNYN010206553.1, read as the reverse complement.
AAAACATCATGAATGCTAAAAGGAAATCAAAATATTAGTTACTCACCGCTTTAACTTGATTTCCCTAAGGTTCCTTAAATTGTCCTAAGTTGAAAAATGTCTCCAAAACATTAATATTCCTCAATCAAAGTTGTACTTTATGTTGGATTCTTCCTATATATGAAAATGAGACTTTTTCAAGTGAAAGTCAGGTGTTTTGGTGAGTTTTACTAGTGTTCTATCACCCCTCCCATTTATGGACGAATTTTCTTAGTGATTTTGGGTAAAATCTTGAGATCCACAAATAAGAATTAAGACAATTGTCCTTAGATGATTCTTGGAAATAGCCAATAGAAACAAGCGCAATTGTATTCTTAGGAGTTTTTGCTAACAAGAACTATGATAAGTGTCCCTTTAATTCTTCATGTGATTGTTTTCTTAGAATGAACAAGTAGCTTCTTAGGGTTTATTTATTACTCATAAAGTCTTCCTACTTAATATGATCTTACAATTAGGTATTTATGTTTTGAGTCATACTAGTTAATTACCACGTTCTAATTTTAGGTATCATTTGAGTAATAATCTTTTAACTTTATGATACAATTAATGCAAAGTCAAGCAATTATTCAAACATCGTCAAAATAACAACCACGCTGCTAAAAAAATATTTTTTGTGGGATGTTACAGACAACTCTTTAATGGTTACAAGAATGAGATAGATGCTAAGAGCAGTTCCAATGTGGGGATTCAAATTTGGGGTTTTCCCCAAAAGAAACCAAATAATGTACAAAATCGAAGGAAAAAGCCATTTGAGGGGTCAAATTTGGCCCCAAATTTAGAAAAATCCCCCTCCAATTGTTAGTCCTACTAATATTATACAATTCAATAATATTCCTCTACATGTTTAATTTTAATTTTTATAGTTAAACGATTATTAAATAGGAGATAAAAATTTTGAACTTTGTGGCAAATGAAAAATTAAGTAGAAGGAAAATTTGTTGTCTATGTATAATAAAGCAAATGGAATTTCAATTTATATTTTTAGATATATGTGTAATTCCAAAGTCGTTTAAAAAATGCAAGCGTTGCATCAAATTCACAATGGTGGCCAATGTTATCACATGGTATAAAACAACTTGTTTACACATAGAATTGAAATTATTGGGCCAAACCACCACACAACTATAACTGTTGTAAGAAAAATAATCAGATACTCTAAGTTAATCAGGAACTCACATGTGAGTTCAAGGGTATAAGACCTTGGATCCTACATGCAGGATTCTAATTGACCTGAAATATCCGAATAAGGTAGGTGAATATTTTTCCTAAAATTGATTACCCAGAATAGAGTGCTAATAGCCTAACACTAGACATGGCTATTGTTAACCAAATAATTTGCAGCAGCTTCCATAACGGCAACTAGTGGCTCGATCGAAACTAATGAAGCATTGGGAGCAAACTCTTCCTTCACCTCGTACTCGATGGTGGCCCTGGTGATGCATGATGATGAATTATTTTCCTTTCCCAGGACTTGGAACCGGGCCCGGCACAACACAAATCCTAAATCAAGGTATCCGCCTTCAACCACCTCTGTTTCCTTCACTCTTTTTTCATCATCGATTACAGTAAACTTCTCCTTGCAAGCAGCCAATCCTTTATCTGTTCTTATAATCATACACACAACAAAAAGGAAAAGATAAACGAAATTTTTTTTAATTAACAAATAAATAAATAATTGATTGATTGATTACTCATTACCTGGAGGAAAATACAGTTTGAGGATAGTTCCAACTCCTCCGTCACCTTCAACGACCTCTACTTTTTCGATCAAATGAGGAAGCCCTTCCTCGGCGACTTTGGCAAGTTGAAGCGTGCGGTAGAGCTTCCAAGCCTCGCTTGCCGGCACCCCAACTTCTCTCTCGTCGGAAACTCTCCCAAACATAGTCTTAGTTTCTTTGGCCATGGTGTGGTTTAGATACAATGCCAATCAATGTTTTGGTTTGGTATGGTGGGTCTATTATTATCAATTAATAGCAATTTGGTGCGGCAATTATAATAATGCTAGTATATATGTTAATTATGAGATTCGCTGACCCAAGAAATCGAATTATTCCCCACACAAATGACAAACTTTATTGGCTTTGAGTAATATAGTTTAAGGGAATGGACGGAGATGCCATAGACACTGGACGGAGATGTCATAGACATTGGACGGAGATGTTCAATTTTAAAATTTTGGACAACAATGTTCATTTTTAAATAGTTTTTCTACCTGTGTGATGTACAGGAAACAAGTTCTGATTTAAAATAGAAAAAAGTAATAGAAGTTCTTAAACGAGCTTTAAAGATTTTACCAGTTAAGTAAGGATAGTTAATAAAATATATTATCATCTCTCATATTGCAGTTAAGGTTAAAAAAAGAAACCCAATGTTGAAAGACACAAATGTATTCTTTAGTTGAAAAATTATCATCTTCCTATTTGTTGTTTTTCTTTTCAGGAAATGAATGTCTGGCGCTAAAACACAATTATTTGCTTTTCTTGTTTATATAATATACAAAGTAGTAAATTAGTGGTGTTACATGATCCTGACATTAACCACAAATATATGACATCTTGTGATATTACCAGTAGTCTCAGCGGAAGGCATGATCATAATCATGGTATCTGAAAGTTTTGTAGATAAAGTGAGACAACCATTTCGAAGCCACAAAGCATAGTACTGCCATGACTACCAGGGTATTCCTTGCAGCTGCAGACATAATACCCTGCTTTACGGCAGCCACTACTCCAATTGAAGCAATGGAGACAATTTGCAGTCCGATCTTAAGTGCATTTAGACGTTTATATGCAAGATTGCAACTGCTACAGTTCACCGTATGGGACCAGTACCTGCAAAGAGCCCCAAAACTCTGTGTAATTTTTTTTCCCATGTGTCAGTAGTATATGCTCGGTTTATCAAACAAGTATGATATTATATAATGAGAAATTAAAGAAAATGAAGCCGGCATTATATTTTTATTTAGGTCCCGGATAAGCTAGAGCACTCTGGATTACCTATCAAACAGCTGCTCTCTAGGAGGAGTTGGTGGCAGTATTCCGCTAAATTTTGTTCCCCAGTCAACTTGAGTGCCGCCGTATTTGTTCATCCACCTTCTGAAGGCAACCACAAGAACATCTGCCTTGGTTGGCACATAGCAAGCTTTATGCCAATTGAAAGGGCTGATTTCTGCTAACTTCCGCTCCTAAAGAAACAATGAATGGAACAGTTCTGATGCATCCCTCTCCAAAATTACTACATAATTGTATTCTTACATTATGATCAGCAATTATATTATAGGTGCATCTAAAGAATATATCACATGGGAAACATTCATTAGATTACTCGAGAAGGCTTCTCAATAATATTCACTCTTAGAAATGACAAAATTGAACTAATAAGCTCAACTAGTGATGGATTAAATGTGAGGTTGAGTACTTCAAGAAATTAGTCAGTTTCCCATGGTGTCCTTAATTGTATATCTGTTGACAACCAAATTAAATGATAGATGCTTGACCCATCTAACAGCTTTCTATATCAACCAGTACAAGGTAACAAAGTGGACACAAGTCCTGGTCTCAATTTTAGCCACTGCTCTATTTAAATGGATTAATTACTGTGCATTTGTCTGGTTTCCTTCTTCCTTCTTCAAAATTTCATCAACCTCGACCAGGTAAGTATGTTAACATAAAAAATGCTGCTGTTCTGGTAGCAAAATATGCACGGGGATGGACTTTTTCAGAGAGATTAAAGAAAGAATCGTCATATGGTACCCAAGTGACTTACCTATCTTTCAATATATCCTATTAACAAAGACCAGATAAGGTTTTCCCAAATGTCATACCTACCTCCATCAGAACAACCTAATCATAACAACGTCCAGCCACCTGGACCATATTTACTCAAATAAAAGAGATCAAATATAGTGTAGACATACAATGCATTCTTATATTATTTCACTTAATTGTCAAATAATCCTATGACACGCTTGATTATCATGCCTAAGAATCTGAGTGCTATCAAAAGATATTCAAGTAGGCTGAATGTTATGATAAGGTGTAATCTGCAAAAAGCAGGTTTGAGTTTGAAATTCACCTCCACATGAAGAAGGTATAAATCTGAGTCTAGGACTAAGTTTTGACCTATATGAAAGAGCCACCGAGGAACAACTCGGTCTATCCAGACCCCAAAGTTTCTTGGAGAAGCGAATATCAATCTGCTATTACCCGGACTGACTGGAACGCACAAGAAAATTAAAAGAGCTCTTTTCTGTGGGACAGGTGATGCTGGTTCCTGCATGAAAGAAAACACATAGCTTAAAGAAATATGAAGAAAGCAAATGTTAATCTTACTAAGAAATTAAAACTCAGAAATCTGAAAATAACAACTAATTACCTCCATGGTTTCGGCCGATGATGTGGACTGCTTACCTGGATTTCCTGGTAGACTGTACAAAGTATAGTAGAGACAAGGTGGAATAAAATAGCTGTTCCCACTTGTTTTTCCAAGGAACCCATTTATGTCTAATTTCTGTAAACTAAAATCAAGCGGTTTGCCTCCTTCTCTATCAGCCTTCAGAGTGCAGGATGCATAGTGTTAGCCAAGGGAATTTAAAAGATAACATGACATAGGTAAGTCATACACAGAATTACTTATCTGTTTGGCGTTTCTGGAACTCTCATTATTCCATAATGTGAGTAATGGACGTGAGCAGGGTCCATGAGATTTTCAATCAGAAGTTCATACCTGAAAATGCCAAAGCAGTTTTGAAGAATAAAGGAAAAGCAGGGCTCCATCTTGATCTTTACATCACGTGATTTTACAATTTATGCATTATTTCAAGTTGCTGTAAGAATCAGTTGTTGGAATGTTTATCAGATAAATATATGTGAATCAGCTTTGGACTTCTCTTGCCACCTAGACATCACGATTGAATATCTTCATCTAATCATTCCCATAAGTCCTTGTTATCTTTTGCTCCACTGCAATTTAATTTTTCTGTTTCTTAGAAAGTGTTTCCTATTTCTTAAGGCAGAAGTACAGGAAATACAAGACTTGTCTTTTCTTTAACTGATGTGCAAGAAATGAAGGACATCTCGAGCCACTGTGAAGGTCAGAGTAGAATGGAAAAAGTTCTATTTTGATTCCGTGCAGAGTGGTTTAAAACATGACCAAGAGATGTTCAGTGACAAAACAGGAAAAGTAAAAAAATAGCATACCCATAAGGTATATCCCTACATATCATCATATTGGTGAATGATGGGTCATCAAGTTCTGGGATATATGGAGGCTTTTTCTTCAAATGAATATCTTTATATATCCGATCAGAATTTGCCCAAAACCAAACAATATTATTTTGTACACAGCTTGGGTATACAGCTATACATGCTTTCGAGGATGTATGAACCTGCAGAACCAATCAATATTCTAACTTTAACTTGAATGCAAGCAAAACCCAAAAAAATAGCTCGCGCACACACACTCAAAAGTTCTGCACATATCAGTGATATCTTTAACTTGGACCAGTTCGTATGCTTAGAATATTCTGTACAATCAGCAAAGGCCAATTCACTTTAACTATAAAAGCCATTTGTAAAGAAAACAAGACATTTTCAAATATCTAGGAGGATTTAACACAACAAAACAGTTTTTATTTCCATTTAGCTCATGGTGACACGTATCTTTAACTATGGTTAGGGACAGAGAAATCCTGCTTTTATACCATATTTTGTTCCAGATCAGGATTTAAATTAAGTTGTACTTGTATATTAGTCTATATATTGGAATAGTGACAGTATAAATGAAGAATTTAGCGTCATTGTTCGTGTCTCATGAAAGTATAATTATTCCTTACCCTACGGAATGTGGACAGTGGACTAATTTGTTTTGTTACAGTCTATCACTTCACTTTGTAGGATAACAAATATGGCACTTGCAGCTACTAATTATAATCATAAACCAACAATAAATTTTCATTTTCCTATAAAAAGAAAGTGAAACAGGTCTACAGCTGCGCTTTGGATACATCAAATAAAAGGCCACATATTTAGCAGCAGCATGCATAAAGATATATCATATATAATATGTTCCAGCTGCAAGTAAGTGAAAATAATAATTCAGTAAATTTATGCCATTACTCATTTAAGAATTATTATTCACCGGAGTGCCATTGCGGGGTGCTTGAGGGATGAACTTGCAATCACCAGAACCTCCAAAACACCAGCCATGGTACACATACTGCAGCCTTCCCCATTGATCAATCCTTCCTTCAGACAATGGAGCCAATCTGTGAGGACAACTGTCATCAAACACTTTCCATTCATTCTCATTCCTATCCCACCAAATCACTATGTCGATTCCCAAAATCCTCTTCCCGTGTGGTCTTCTCTTATCAAGATCACAAATTGGCATTATTGGGTACCATTGTGCATGCCAATCAAATTTTTCTTCCGGGTTTTCTCCCTCAGTTTCTTGATCAAGCAATGATAAATTTTCAGAATCCTCAGTAGAGAGGACAGATGGAGAAACGGCGGTAAAATTCTTGAATCTTGTTTTCTTGCTCAGATTTGGGGGCAAAGATGAAGTTGAATTCTGAGTAAAAGGAATCTGAATAATGGCTTTATCAAATATGGTTCTTGAAATTAACGGGTAGGTGAAGGACGGGAAAGAGGAATCCCTTAGAGCTTCCATGGCTCGCATTTCCTATCTCGTAATATTTTCTCCAGGTTATATGTACGGAAAGATAAAGATCAAAGATAAATGTGGATTGAGTTGCAGGGAAGAACATATTTACGTGGCTGGCAATCAACCAAAAATGTTTAGTCAAACTGTGTTGATGCTCCAAGTTATTATTTAGTTTTAGTCAAATTCTTGTACTTTTAAGGACAATATTTACTAGGAAACTTAGGAAAAGTCTACAAGGTGAGACTTTCCTTAGATAAGTTCAACGAATCTTACCTGTCAATCCAGCTACAAAGCCTTATCTATTTTCTATTAAAGAACCTTATGATTTATGTGGCAGAAATCTAAGAAAAAGGCCCCCTGAGCCTTACCAACAGGGGGAGCTGTTTTTGTTAGATTTCTGCCATGTACACTATATATCTCCTTAATAAGAGTCTTATCTATCTCCTTAGTAAATTTTCTTTATCTACACTACATATGTGTGGATGTGATTTTATATACATAGGTGTTAAACCATTTCTCCACGTAACATTCGAAGTTTGTACGTAACACTAGTCAAATATATTTGATATCTTGAACAAGTTACTTTATGTTGTTATATATATAAAGTTTCTGGTTCTATAAGATTTCTAGCTCTATAAGATTTTGGGTGATATCATTTTTTTTGTATTTTTATTTTTATCTTTTTTTGATATTGTTATACTAATTTTTTAAATAATATTCACCCTTTAGTAACTTATATTCGATCTTTAATTTACAGTGGTTTCTTTAACCAAGTATTTTAAATTAGGGATAAGTAAATTAACTGAGAGTTCTATTTCAAAAAAAAAAGCACATAGTAATTTTTATAATTCGAAAACCCAAGTATAGTACGTCTCTAAAATAATAAATTTCTAAAATTTTGTAACATTGTAAATTTTATTTTTTAATAATTTTTTAAGAAATTTTTATATAGTTATTGTAGTGAAATAATCAATTGATTTTTTTAAAAATTATAGTACTCTAATTTGTTGATTCTATAATTAAATTGGAACTTTTTGATAATTTAAGTGTTACCGTATTTAGAGTTGAATTATTTATTTGAGAGATAGATCGAATATTGATATGATTACACTGTAATAGTTGTTCAACAATTTTTATTAAACATTTTATTTTTATTGAATCACCTCAATTAATTTTTATTTATATATGTATAACTAGCTAGTGCTGTAATTCAAACAAGTGTTATGACAGTTATGTTTTTTACATTCTAAACAGGATGTCCTAGATTGAAACAGACCCGCATCTCCCCTCCTCTATACCCACTGTATTAAAAAAAGAAGAATTAACTGATACAAAAAGTGTTACTGATAAATAAATTCAAATATAATATAATGATTATAAAAACTTATGTTTCATAATATTAATATGATTCAACTGGCTGTATTAATAATTTATATTAAATTTTTGTAAAAAATTCATTGACATTCATTATTAGAGTAATTATAGGGAGAAATATTTATTTAACATGAATAACTGATATTAGTTCCCCTCTCGCCCCCTATACGCACTGTATGAAAAAAATTAACTGATTTAAAAAGTATTATCGATAAATAAATAAATCTAAATATAATAGAATAGTTATAAAAACTTATATCTCATAATACTAATATATGACTCAACTGGCTGTATTAATAATTTATTAAATTTTTGCAAAAAAATTTATTGATATTTGTTATTAGAGTAATTTTAAGTAGACATGTTTATCTGATATAAATAAATAACTGATATTTGTTAATTGGTAAACGTGAATTGGTTGTTTATATACAAGTGGTGAATTTAAAGGCCCACGGTCATCAAATACATAGTTGACAGCTAAACATGTCATTTTTTTCATACCAGATAAATATGTCTCCTTAAAATTACTATTGTTATTAGTACTTTTAGATCTCGTGCAACGTATGAGTGAGAATTCTAGTTGTAATAATTAGATGATAATAGTGACGTTTATAGTAGAAAATCCCTGTGCTTTAACTTATAGATGAGTGAATATATGTCGAAGGATTTATTTCGGGTATATAAATTATATATAGTACATGGATGATTTAGCATATAACTAGAATTTAGATGGAAAGAGTTTAAAATCCAGTTATTTACATTGCAATTTGTGGCAACTAGCAATTAGAAAACAATGGCAGAAACTTGAATTCAGTGTACGTAACTTTATTTATCTATAGATACAAAAGTTGTGAATGTGCTACAAGATGTTTATATCAACCACAAATTTTGAATATTGTCGCTTAAGACAATCAGTCTCAGCGGAAGGCGTGGTCATAACCATAGTATTAGAAAGTTTTGTACATAATATGAGACAAGCATTTCAAAGCCACACAACATAGTAATGTAGGTTAGCTTCAGAGAAAAAGGACTTAAGGCTTCTCCCAGGATAACTAATAATAAATTACAGTGATAATTTAGCATATCCTTTTACCTCCACCCCACACACCCCGATGCCGCCCGGGGAGGCGGGGGGGATTCCATGCACTGCAATTTGTAGCATTTCAAAGAAAACAGTGGCAGAAAAACCTTATTTATATACAGAGTTGTAAATGTCTTACAAGATCTTTATAGCAATCAAAAGTTTAAAGTACTGGTCTCAGCGGAAGGCATGGTCATAATCATGGTACCGGAAAGTTTTGTATGTAAAGTGAGACAACCATTTTGAAGCCACAAAACATATTACTGCCATGGCAACCTGGCTTCTCCTTGTAGCTGCAGAGGTAAGACCCAGCTTTCCAGCAGCCACTATTCCTATCGAAGCAACGGAGATGACTTGCAGTGCAATCTCAAGTGCGGTGAGACGTTTATATGCAAGATTGCAACTGCTGCAATTCACCGTATGGGACCAGTACCTACAATGATCACCATATCTTCTTGTCATCACATATTCAAAGAGTGCTATGGCTAAACAAAGTATCATATCATATTGTATAATGAGAAATTGAAGAATATTAAACCAACATCATATATTTATTTTTGTTTTTTAGTAGCCCACAGAACAGTTAAAGCCTTCTGGATTTACCTATCAAACAGCTGCTCTCTAGGAGGAGTTGGTGGAAGTAATCCGCTATATTTTGTTCCGAAGTCAAGTTGAGCTCCTCCGTACTTGTTCATCCACCTCCAGAAGGCCACCACAAAAACATCTGCCTTAGTGGGCAGATAGCAAGATTTATGCCAGTTGAGAGGACCAATTTCTGCTAACTTGCGTTCCTAAAGAAACAATAACTGCAGCTAATTCAATGTATGTCTTTCCAAGGTACAATATGATTGTACTATTCTTATATTATGATCGACATTTAAGCACAGAGAATTCTAAAGAATTTATAACATAGGAAACATTCAACAGACTACACGAGACGCCTTTTCAATCACAGGCCGTCTTAAAAAGTAAGGTCTTGTTAAGTAAAACCGTAGTCTCTTTTCGATCTCATCCTTAGTACTTGTATCTGTTGACAACAAAATTTTTAATGATATATACTTGCCCCTATCTAACTGCTTAACTTTGAGATCCCACATGTTAAAAATGTAGATGTAAGTCCTGGCTTCAATTCTAGCTGCAGGTCTGTTTTAAATGACTTCATCAATATACTTCTTCATTCTTCAAAGCTCTTCCGATCTCCTTCTTCATTCTTCAAAATTTCAACTTACTTCTTCGTTCTTCAAAGGTTCAACCAACTTTACTAGGTAAGAGTGTTAACATAAAAATAATGCCACTTTTCCTGATAGGAAAATAAGCATTGCAGATGGATTACTGCACATAGGAGGGGAGTTGCATTCAATATCCAGATGACTCGCCCTTTCTTCAAATGTTTTAGTTATGCATGTTACTTAAAGTTCACTGATTCTGTACCTCACTAGATCTAAATGACCTCATCATAAGAAAGTCCAGCCACCTGGATCATATTTACTCAAATAAAAGATACCGTGAACAATGTAAGCTGCACAAAGGTTGAGACAAATTTCACCTCCACATGAAGAAGATATAGATCTGAGTCTAAGATTAAGTTTTGTCCTATATGAAAGAGCCACCGAGGAACAACACAGTCTATCCAGACCCCAAAATTTCTTGGAGAAGCAAATATCAATCTGCTATTACCCGGACTGACTGGAATACATAAGAAAACTAGAAGAACTCTCTTCTGTGGAACGGGTGATGCTGGCTCCTTCATGAAAGAAAACACATTGCATTAGAAGAAATACGGAGAAATTAAAGCTTCATCTTATAAGAAAAGAAAACTCGAAAATTCAAAAATATCATCTAATTACCTCTGTGGTTCCAGCCGATGATGTGGACTGCTTCTTTGGAACCCCGCCTAGAATATAAGAATAATACAAGACACAAGGCGGAATAAAATAGCAGTTCCCATCTGATTCTCCAGTGAACCCATTTATGTCTAGCTTCCTTAAACTCATATCAAGCGGCATTCCTCCTTCCCTATCAGCCTTCAGAGTGCAAGATAAATAGTGTTAGCCATGTGAATTTAAAGAAAGCATGTTGAAGTCAGTCAAGCATAGATTTACTTATCTCTTTGGCGTCTCTGGAACTCTCATTATTCCATAATGTGAGTAATGGATGTGAGCGGGGTCCATGAGATTTTCAACTAGAAGTTCATATCTGAAAATTCCAATTCAGTTGTAAAGAATACTGCAAAAGCAGGCCCACTACATAATTGTAAAATTTATGCATCATTTGATATCACAGTCAGAATCAGTTGTTGGGACATTCATCAGATACATGAATCAGCTATTGGCTTTTCTTGCCACAGAGACATCATTATCTGCATCTAAATTATTCCCAGAAGTCCTTGTTGTCTCTGGCTCGGCTGCAGTTCTATTCTTCAGTTTCTAACTTCTATGAAATGTTATTTTTTCTTGTGAAGGAAGCACATGAAATGCAAGATTTGCCTTTTTTATTTAACTGATGCACAAGATTACCTAGAACTGATTTAGTAAACCAGAAGAAAAAAATAGGTTTATTTTGATTCCATGCAGAGTAATTTAAAACATTATCCATAGAAATACAGTCAAAAAGGGAAAAGCAGAGAATAGCATACCCATAGGGTATCTCCCTGCATATCATCATATTGGTGAATGAAGGGTCGTCAAGTTCTGCAATGTAGGGAGGCTTTTTCTTCAAATGAATATCTTTATACATTGGATCAGAGTTTGCCCAAAACCAAAGAATGTTATTTTGCACATAGCTTGGGAGATCGGCTACACATGCTTTCGGGGAACTGTGAACCTGCAGAGCCAATCAATCTTCTGATTTCAAAATAAATGATCTAACTGATGGATGCAAAAGCTCGAGCAGAATCTCAAAACAAGTTCTGCCCGGATCAAGGATTATATTTAACTTAAAAGGCAGTTCAAACACTTAGGTCATTCTGTACCATCAGAAAAGGCTTATTCGCAGAATATATAAGGCCAGTTGTATACAACCAAAGACATTTTCAAACATTTACGAGTTAACAGTGCAAGCAACCAGCTATTTCCTTTTACATAATACTGCTCCCGCATATGGAGATAAATTACTTCTATTTTATATCATAAGTCCTTCTCGCTCAGCCATTACATTAGTTCCTATTTTATCTTTTGTATTCAAATTAGAATGACACTTTAAATGACAAATTAGTTTCATAGTCCATTATCTCATTACAGCATATTATTCTTTACCCTGTGGAATGTGGATTTTTTTTTCTTTATTACTGTTTATATCATTTCAATATGTAGCTGATAAGTTATGATACTTGCAATTAACAAAAATATTTCCATTTCCCGAGAAAAAAGGAAGGAAAATAGGTCTAAAGCTGTGCTTAGAAAACACCAAATAAAAAGACCACATAGTAGCAGCAAGCATCAAAATTTATATGTACCAGCTGCAACTAAAAGAACATAAATTCAGTAAATTCATGATCTCACTCATTTAAGGATTATTATTCACCGGAGGGCCGTCTCGGGTTGCTTGAGGGATGAACTTGCAGTTACCCGAACCTCCAAAACACCAGCCATGGTACACACACTGCAGCCTTCCCCACTGATCAATTCTTCCTTGAGACAGTGGAGCCAATCTGTGGGGACAACTATCATCAAACACTTTCCATTCATTCTCATTCCTATCCCACCAAATCACTATGTCAATTCCCAACACCCTCCTCCCGTGTGGTCTTCTCTTGTCAAGATCAGAAATTGGCATTATAGGGTACCATTGTGCATGCCAGTCAAATTTCTCCCCCGGGTTTTCTGCCTCATCAGTTTCTTGATCAAGCAATGAGAAATTTTCAGAATCCTCAGTAGAGGGGACAGATGGAGAAACGGCTGTAAAATTCTTGAATTTTGCTTTCTTGCTCAGATTTGTGGGCAAAGATGAGGTCAAATTCTGAGTGAGAGCAATCTGAACAAGGGGTTTCTCAAATATGGTTCTTGAAATTAATGTGTTGGTGAAGGACGGGAAAGAGGAAGCCCTCAGAGCTTTCATGGCTTGCATTCCTTTTTCGTATAATTTTCCTATATTAGTTCCAGGCTTTTATGTATTATTGAAAGATAAATCTTGGAAAATCATTTGCAGGGACATACATATATACGCGGCTGGCAAATGACCAAAAATGTTCAGTCAAACTCCTTGTATTGTTGCCCAAGTTATATTATTTATATTGTTTCAGTCAAATTCTTGCACCTTAAGCCGATCTCTTCTGCAAAATTCTTGTACTTCAAGGAGAACATTACTATCCATGCGGGGAAGAAGTTATCGGCGACAGAGAGTGACATAATAACAATATATATGCATGCTATTTTAGTAACTCTTATCATTTCTCGACACATGTAAGGAAAATTTCATCTACTTTCTATTGTTATAATCACTTCTACAGATTACTACAGTTGAAAGTCCCTATATCCTAGTTTCAACTTATGAGATGAATACGCCTCTAGGACATATCTGCGGGGATGATTATTTAAACTATTACTAAGTATAATCCTCCTCTTTTTTTTCATTTTTTTTTTGGTGACAAATGTACAATCCTGTTATAAGTTAGCATATCCCCATAAATAAATGAAACCACTTCTCCACATATTTAATTTATCTTGCCATTTTAATTTAATTTTTCCACATAGTTAAGATGCATACTATGCTATTTTATCTTGCTATTACACAGTTTCTTGACATATTCAATTTGACTTACTAGAAACTTGTAGATAACGTTGCTTGAATATTAACATAATATGCTATTTTATTTAGCTGGTAAATCATTTCTTGACATATGTAATTTGACTTGTTAGAAGTTCGTAGATAATGCCGACGGTTGAATATATTTAATATATCATTTTCAAGTTACTTTTTTTTGTTAACATGTTATAACTAGATATTGATGTTTACAATAAAAAAGGTCTAATTTTTCCATGAAAACCATGTTATTGAGACTGTGATTGTAAAAAGAAAAAAAACCACTAGTTTCTTGTTTTTTGCAATTTGTAGATAACGCCAGTACTTGAATATTGACATAATATGCTATTTTATGTAACTGTTAAACCGTAAAAATTTTACTTATTACAAGCTCAAGAGATATGAGGACTTATCTGGGAGATAATTATCATTATATATAGTGCAGGGATGATTTAGCATATCACCACCATGGAGAGACTTTCAAAATCCAGTATTCTTTGCATTGAAACTTGTAGCAATTTTTTTTTTTTTTAAGAAAACAATGGCAGAAATTAACTTTTACTTCGGTCTATTATTCAAATACTAGAAAAAAGTCGTAGAAGTGTTGCAAGATGTTTATATCAATCACAAAGTTTGAACTTGTTGTTTAAGACAATCAGTCAGCGGAAGGCATGGTCATAATCATGGTATCGGAAAGTTTTGTGGATAAAATGAGACAACCATTTTGAAGCCACAAAACATACTACTGCCATTACTACCAGGGTATTCCTTGCAACTGCAGACATAACACCATGCTTTCCAGCAGCCGTTATTCCAATTGAAGCAATGGAAACGACTTGCAGTGCCATCTCAAGTGCGTTAAGACGTTTATATGCAACACTGCAACTACTACAGTTCACCGTATGGGACCAATACCTGAAATGAATATTGAAAAATTTGAGTCTTTCCAATTGACATTGAGATGGGAATGTCCAATCTGAAACAGTTGATTTATGCATTTACCTATCAAATAACTGGTCTCTTGGAGGAGTTGGAGGGAGTAATCTGCTGAACTTCGTCCCCCAGTCAACTTGAGTGCCTCCATACCTGTTTAACCATGTTCTGAAGGCAACCACATTAGCATCCGCCTTTGTTGGCACAAAGCCAGATTTATGCCAATGGAGAGGACGAACATCATATATCTTGCGTTCCTAAAGAAAGGGGAAAAAATGGATCAAGGAATTTGATGTATGCCTTTCTAAGCATTATTATATTATATGATTCATTTTAAATCATACTCAATGTTGAGCCATCAAAAAATATATTATAAACAATATATAAAGTGATACTAAGCCTTTTAGACCAAGACTCTTAGAAATGATAAAAGTGAACTAATACACTCAAGGGTCTAGTGATGGTTTCTAATCAGGTGGACCGAAGCAGACTTTTCACATTGGTCTTTCTCAAATTTTTGGTCATTTTAACACTCATTATTCTATCAGAAAACTAATTATTCATGTGATACATTTGCTTGGTTTCCTTCTTTCTTTTTTACATTTTCAAATACATTTATGGATAACAGTGTTACAGTTAGAATCAAAGCAGATTCAGAAGATAATCTACTCCAGTATGTTGTTGTAACTCGTACATATTGCAACCAAATTTGGAATGCAGATTTGAAGTAATAAGCAATAAGAGAAATAGTTATATTCAACCTCCATATGAAGAAGATATAGATCAGAATCTAGGACCAAGTTCTGTCGGATATGAAAGAGCCATCTCGGAAGAACTTGTTGCGCTAAGGTCCCAAAGTTTCTTGAAGAAGCAAGCATCAGCCTGCTATTACCTGGACTGACTGGAATACAGTAGAAAATTAGAAACATCTTTTTCGGTGCTACCTGTGATGGTGGATCCTGCATCAAAGAAAAAGCATACTGCTAAAGAAGTGCTGAGAAATTACCAAAAAAAAAAAAAAAAAAAAAACTATCTGCCACCAATAACTCTAGATGGTGAAAATATCAACCAATTACCACTGTGGTTCCAGCAGATGATTCCGACCTCTTACTTGATATCCTTCCTGAACCAAAAGAACCATAAAAGGTACACGGAGGAATAAAGTAGCTGTCTACAAATAACTGTTTTGAGGTGAACCCGTTTATGTCTAGTTTCTGTATAATCATTTCAAGTGGTTTGCCTCCTTCCCTATCAGCCTTCAAAGTGCAGGATATTCAGTGTTAGCCATGTGAAATTCAAATGAAAATCGTGAAAGTCATGCACAGATTACTCATCTCTTTTTTGTTTCCGGGATCCTCATTATTCCATAATGTGCATATGGGACATGAGCAGGGTCCATAAGATTTTCAATCAGGACTTCATACCTGTAAATGCCAATGCAATTGTCAGTAATAAGACAAAAGCCGGACCCCCAATCTTTGTGTTGATACTCGATTTTCTATATGAAGCACGGGTTAGTTGTTGGAACATTCATCAGATAACAGTTAATGACCAAGCCCCCATCATTAAATATCTTCATTTTTATTTTTTCTTAACCTGAAGTCCTTGAGATCGGAACTGCACTGTGATTCCAGTTTTGTGCTTTTAATTTTGTATTATCTTGTGGGAAACTCAGGGGATAGAAGCAATTTTTTCCTTCTTAATTAAATGGAATATGAACTATTTTTGAATCCATGCGGTGTGGTTTACATAAAAATGTTCAAAATTCCTGTAAGAAAAAGGAAAGAAGAGCATACCCATAAGGAATATCTCTGCATAAGATGGTATTGGTGAATGAGGGATCATCGACTTCTGGGATGTAGGGAGGCCTTTTTTCCAAAATAATATCTTTATACTGTGGATCAGAGTTTGCCCAGAACCAAAGAATATTATTCTGTACACAACTTGGATATACAGCTACACATGCTTTTGAGGAAGTGTGGACCTGCAGATTCGATCTATATTCTTATTTGAAATGATGATGATGTGGTCTAAGAGCCATGATGCAAACACTTGAACATGAGAGCACAGGGGAAGGCGAAGATATTCTTCACAAGAATATTTTTAACCAAAAGTTAATGCAGTCCAAATGTTTAGGACATCTGAACTACCAGAAAAGTCATATTTATGGCATGTACAAAGACAATTATATACCACTAGAGACTTTAACAGCATCTAGGAAAATTACCATTTCATCGCTCAACTAATCCAGCTATTTCCTTTTCTTAAGGGACTTTATACAATTTTGTGACATATTTCCATTTCCTTTCAGCTAACAGTAATGCATACCAATCCTACTTCTAGATCACATTTTCCTTGTTGGCTATATTGTATTTTACATTAGACCACAGATTAGAGATACTTAAGTGGAACCTTATAATTTCCCAGGCTTACTAGACATAGTATAATGGGATAAAACAAGAAGCACACTAGCACAAAGTTCACCTTACTTCGCAATCGTATCGGCTACATATCTATTCTTCTCTGTCAAGAAAGTCAACTAAAAGGAGTTCATGTCTTTTCGGGTTGAGTGATGATGGATGACTTGAAGGTCTTAAACCAGGAAAAAAACCTTCTTGCAGGAAGCACTTCATTATCCTCTCTCATTTTCTAGCTGCAGCTGCTTATTAACATGTCTTATTAACACTTGACTGGTTTATTCTAAGAAGCATGGCAGGCATGCATATCACAACAGCAAAATCATTCATTAATCTGTGAACCATTGGGTTTTTCCTCTTTGTTACTTTTGTGTAGCTTTTTATTATGAGGAACAATAATTCATTGAGTGAATAAATTGGGTACTTGTAATTACTAATCATTATAGTAATAACAAATAGGTGTAGAGCTGTTCTAGATAACACATCAGCATTGATTCATGTAGTAGATAAAACTTTGAATGGTCTAGCAGTTTTAACTAAGACAACACGATTCAGTGAATTTATGCGTTTCAATCATTCAAGAATTGACTGTGTACCGGAGGGCCATTCCTGGGTGCTTGAGGGATGAACTTGCATTCACCAGAGCCTCCAAAACACCAACCATGGTACACACACTGCAGCCTACCCGATTGATCAATCCTTCCTTCTGACAGTGGAGCCAATCTGTGAGGACAACTATCATCAAACACTTTCCATTCATTCTCATTCTTATCCCACCAAACCACTATGTCAATTCCCAACACCCTCTTCCCATGTGGTCTTCTCTTATCAAGATCACATATTGGCATCACAGGATACCATTGTGCATGCCAATCGAATTTCTCTTCTTGAGTTTCTTGATCAGTGGATAATGAAATTTCAGATTCCTCGGTAGATAGATCAGTTGGAGAAACTGCTGTAAAACTCTTGAAATTTCCTATCTTATTGAGAACTACAGGAACAGATGAAGTGAAATTTTGAGTTAAAGGAATCTGAATAAGGGGTTTCGCAATTACAGTTCTTGAAATTAATGAGTGGGTGAATGAAGGAAAAGAGGAAGACGTCAAAGCCTCCATGGCTGGCAAATGTGTTCCTTTTCTTTTTTCGTGTACTATAATTTTCTTTATTTTCTGGTAAGATATATGGAAAGATAACTGAGGGAAAAATGAATCTCATTTTTATGTGGATGAAATGAACATATTAATGTATGTGGCTGGGAATAAACCAGCAAAGCTGGCTTGCTCTGTTGCATAGATTGCTTAGTTATTGATATGAGAGAGTGAATCAGTTTACAGTCGCTTCCTCTTTTCAAAAAGGTGTTTGATTCTCATTTTAGTTATCCGATTATAATCAAATCCATCACTGACTTGACAACAACAAAATCGTAACCATTGATTTCAAATTCACATAAAATCTTCACAACTCAAAACACAGCTTTAGTTCTGATTGCGTTTTTAAATAAATCTTCCATTTTTGAACATATTTTGGGTAAGCGAACTTTTATGGAGATGGAAAAACATTTATTTCGACACTGAAGGAAAATGGTGTGTAGATTCCAAAGGGAATTATTTGCCTGGTATTTTTGTTTGCCAGCAAAATATCGAAAGGTTTTGCTCGTGAAATTTCAAATTCCTTGTTCACATCACTTCAATTTTATTTATTTATTTTTTAATTTTTTTTTGGGGGGGGGGGTGGGGGGACAGCTAAGATTTTTGAGGCACTCTCAGTTCATTTCAACGAAGGCATTATAAATAGGAAAAGAAGCCTTTTCAGAAATTCATATCTCCAGACATACTCTTTCAACGCGGTTAGATTCCAGAGGTAGGCTGAAAAGATTTCTCTCATCCAGGAAGAATAATTAGTAAATAAAGAAAGAAACTTGACATACTACTAGAAGTCAAATTAAAGATGCTGAATCATTTCAGGTTAAACCAAAAGGCTGCTTACAAATATGAGAAAATTCCAATACATACCCTGGTTCAAGATTGAAGAACCTTGTTCTTTTACCCCCAAAACAACATGCTCCATTTCCAGACAAAATAACCAGGTGTAGAGCCGATACAGTTATATTTTTCTCCCTACTTCAGATCACAGTCAGCTTCCCCTATTTTTCTACTATTTCCGTCGAAACTTCTGTTTCGATCACATTTCGGGGTAGACCTGATGATGGAGGCCGATCAACTGAAAGAGTTCCCTCGAGTACCTTAACCACTTCTCCAATTGAAGGTCTCAAAAATGGTTTACTTTGCATGCACCAAACAGCAATTCTCGCAATTCTTTCCATTGTTTTCATACCGTCACTTTCCATAAATTTCTGTTCCCGGTGTACTTGGTCAAGTATTTGTTGCATGTTGTCTCCTTCAACATCCCTCTTGCAGGTAATGATTTGAACAAACATTTGTCCTAGCATGTAAATATCCCTTTCAGATGGAGACTCCGAAGAAGAAGCTGCTTTCTCTATAATTAAGCCCTGCAGTCCGAAATTTGTTACCTTAGGAACCAAGTTTTCATCAAGCAAGACATTGTCTAGACTTAAACTGCCATGAGAAATGCACTGTTGACATTCTGAATGCAGATATGCAACAGCACGTGCCACTCCCAGGGCAATATCATGTCTTTTACGCCAAATCTGTTCTTGCTGCTCATGCTCGGAATTGAAAAGCCACTTGTCTAATGATCCATTTGGAACATACTCATACAGTAAAATCTTGTGTCTTGTCTCAAAACAGAAGCCTTTAACAGACACAATATTTCGATGATGTGTCCCGCCTAGTGTAGAAACAGCAACTCGAAAATCCTTCTCTAATAAAACCACACCATTTAAAACTTTAGCGACTATGGGTACTTTATTTGGGAGAACGCCTCTGAAGACTGACCGACCAAGTGGACTTGTAAAACTGTTTGTCAGCTCCTTTATTTCATCAAATGACAATCTGATGAGTACGCTATAATGCGGATTCATTTGAGCATCTTTCCCAAAGGGAATCCTTGTCTGAGCCTTAGTTTTTCTTCTCTGATATATGAACCAGAACAACGAAAGTTGAATGCTAACAATTATCAATACCGTGAATAAAACTATCAGTGCTATAGCTCCAACGAACTTCCCAACACTTCCCGCTTCAGCAATGAGTCCACCTGATGACGACGAAGCTGATTGTTCGTTACTGTGGGGATCAGCACCATGCGCTGAAACAGCTAATGGAACTGAACAGGCCTTCAAGAATGAAACAGAACGGACTGAGGGGGTTGTGTACCCACTAATAAAGCTGGTTCTTTTGATGGTGCATAAACCCGAACCATCATTTGCCGACGTTGCAGCTATACAAGTAGCGTCCCTCAAACAATAGTCCTTGCAAGCTTCCTCATTCAACAACATATCAACATCATGTGGAGGATAAAGACTGTACAAAACGGTTTGATTCATAACAAACATGCTTGTATGCATCTTGCAATTGCCCAAATCCACCATTTTCTTGCACCCTGAACCATCCGCATCAACTGTAGAAGCTCCCATAGTCCACTGTATGGTATCTTGAGATAAACAGTCACATATAGGGCCTGTGGAATTGTATCTACATACACTATATAAACCACAATAACCAAGCACCTTGCATTGATCCTCCACTGCCTGCCAGCCTATTTTCCATGTACAAGTTATACTGTCCCAGGAATAAATTCTCAGATTCCCATCTTGGTCAATCCTAAGGTGCCTCAAAGTCACAGAATGGTCTCCAAAATCCTTACTTGCCACAGACCAAACAACTTTGTTTCCATTATCATACAGACCTAACACGCCAACAGAATCAAACCTCGCTTCCTTCACAATAGCAGAGGAGCTAAGGTGGCTCTTCCAGTAGGTGACATTGTGTTCCCACACAAGTTCAAGTTGGCCCGACTGGCAAATCACCAAATTATAGTATCTAGAAATAGATCTCACGGAAGGACCACGAAGACTAAGAGGGTAATGGAGTGATTGACCAGGAAGTAAAGTGTATGTAGGACTACTAAAACTTTCCCAAATCACTTCATCTTTATTGCCCAGAAGAACCAAGTTTCCACTCTCCAAGAGACTGGCTTTTTAGAACCCCAAGAGAAGAGGTATTGCTGCTCCAAACAATAATTCCGTTAGGGTTATTAATCAAGACTAGCTTCCCGTCCATGGCAAGCCTAAATGTAGAGTTCCTTCCAACCCTAAGCCCCCCACCAACAGTCCACACTGGGAAATTTGCAGCTTTATCCCCTAAATTGTACCTAATTCCAACCACAAACTCATCAGCATCCTCACCATCCTTCTCCAAGAAACCAAATGCAAAGACTCCGTTCTCAGACAGCCAATTTGCATTACTATCAAATCCACTAATTTCAAATCCGAGAGGCACTGAAACCATGATAGAAGTATCACAGAATCCACAAGAACAGGCACAACACAAGAACAATGTCACAACCAATAGATCACCGAGCCTATTCAAACAATAAAATCCACATGGCTTACCTGGAAAATTCATGAAAGTCATCCTACATAGCAAGTTATTGAGCCAAAAAACTTCCATTTCAGCAGGAAGAAACAGGTGAAAATCGAATCTCGTTACATGTATAACAGTAGTGTTAAATACTAGTGGAACAAAAAACAGGTACAGACGCAAGTTTGAGCATTAAATTACGAGCTGCCAGAGACAAAAAGGGAAGCAACATCAGTGTCTCTGGTAGGGTGCTCTTTTTCAAGAAGAAAGGGGCTGGAGTGCAAGAAAGATTCAAATAAGGATACCAAGATTCTCCTAGGCGTTTGCTACCACTAATAACTAATGGTTTCCATTTACAAGGAATTTTAGCTCTATTTTTTATACTAATTTCTGTGATTAAGCACACCAGTCGCTCGCCCTCAAATCGTCGATTGAGATATGATGCAGACGTTGCATGTTAGCAGAAGTAGGGATTAAATGTTGGGACCCATTACCAAAACAGTTTCAGACTTGGAACGGAACAATGGTCCGGTTGCATTTGGCTTATCTGTAGGCTAAGAACAATGGAACCTGTGATTTTATTGTTTATACCCTTAAATTTTATTGATGACATTTCCCAGTTTTTTCCCCAAACTTACCTTGGTAAATATATGGCTAATTCAAGATTGCAAATCATAACAAAAAGGAAAACAAGAACCCACGTTATAGTAACAGACAAAAGAAAAAAAAATCAAAGCAAAAGGAAAGTGTAACAAAGACAACAAAAAAAAGTTTTGAGTAATTTGAAAAGTTGGTGGTAGTGTGATGTGGGGGCCAACGACGTGTGAAAAAAACGAAATGAACAAGTGGGATAATAATCAGGAAAAAAAGTTAAAAACAGTTACATTAATTTGAACCAGAAATGGCCAAGGGTTCACGAGGGTTTATGCTACAGCAGGAGTAGAAAAGCTCTAATTCAAGATTATCCTTTTCCCAGTGAGAAATCAAGAATGGTAGTATTAGTTTCACTACTGGAACTCAAGAAAGAACTGAAATGCTCTTGTATATATGTCAATTTCACGCTTTAGAAAGAAAGAAAGAAAGAAAGAAAGAAAGAATGGTACAGTGATCCAATGCAGTAACAAAAGGAGGTGCAAGAATTGGCTAGTGGGGGAAAAGGTTCCACTTTGCTGGAATTTTGGTTTTTGGCTTTTGTGCAAAGGGACAATGGAATGCCTGCCACTGTGCCTCCCTCTTTTGTTACAACTTTGGCCTTTGCTGCTACTAGCATCTTTCATTCTGGCTCCTAAAATTCAATGTCAATGGAGAAGCTAAAATGTATAATAAAATTGAAAAAAAAAATGGTATCTCCTATCGTTGTTTCTTTCTCAATGAAATATATTCTTTTGAGAACTTAACTAGAACTAGAATATATCATTTTTATTTTATGAAGAAATAGTGACATTAAAGTATAAATATAGCGTTATTAATTTATAAAAGATTATAGTTATATTAATTTTTGCCATCATTCCAGATCGGTTTGATAATATATTTAAGCTCAATTGTGTTTCCTCTTTTTTATGAGAGCTTTTTTCTAATGATTTTATATTTCATTGACCCTTTTTTTCCCGCATCCTACATTTTATTGACTTGATACTATTTTGATGGATGTATCTTTTTTATACTAGTATACCGTATGCGATGATTCTGACTGCAAGAAAATACATAGAGGAAGAAGATGAGCATAGGAGAATTGAAGAAGGCTGTGAGGACGAACAGATAGTCATATATAGCAACATGGGGCCATAGGGGAGAAAAGTCTCCTTTATAGTCAGTAATAAATAAATAAATTATTTGTAGAAATGATTTTTCCCCCCTTAAATTACACCAAAAATCTCCAACTCTATATGGTACTAATTCAATTGTAACTTTTGTCGTTGTATTGAATTTCTTGAAAGTGAAAAGTGAAAAATCTGTTATAAAGGGCTCAATGATCCTCCTCTACATTTCCTTTTGTGTTCAAAAAATTTAGAAAATTCCCTTTGTAATTTCAAGTTCATTCAACATATTGTGTGAATACTCAACCTTATGTATAAGAGATGGCTGGGGACCAAAATAGTTTGGTGAAGATCAGAATAAGCGATAAAAACAATTAAGGATGGAAATTCTACTATGTTCACAATGTCTAATGGATGCACTAGTTATTAGATATAACCATATATATAAGGAATCGCAACTTATTAAGAGTAAATATCCCTATTATTCCCCAACCTTTTAACCTCTACACAATCTTATCCCCATTCTTTTTTTCTCGTCTCATGGGTCCTCAACTTTTCATATAATAGTCAAGTTCCATCCTTCCGTCACGTTTCCATCCACTTTTCCATTTAACGTGAATAAATTGGCAATTTTAGCCTTAAAGTCTCAAAACGATTGGGGACTAAATCTGAAAAGGTTAATTTCCACTCTAAGCCTTCAGTCTTTCAACTTTGTATCAATTTTATCCACATTCTTTTTTTAGACCTACTAGGTCTCTAACCCTTCATTTATTATCGTATTATGTTCTCAACGTCACTTTTGTCCTCAACTTTTCATTTTTCACGATTAACCTCTATCAAAATCATCATCATACACTTAGTTCTTTATTTCTACTATAGGTTCTTAATCTTTCAATTTTTATATAATTTTGTTCCCATCCTTTTTTGGGTGTAATTCACCCTTAATATTTCATTCATAGTCGTGTTATGTTCTCACTAACACCTTTTGTTCTCAACATTTCAATTACTACTTTTAATTAATCACCATTATACCCTTCATTATTTGAAAAATAAAAAATAGAGAACAATATAAAATAGGAATTCCATCCATCCTAACCAGTCTCGTGAAATCGTGATAACCAAAAATAAATAAATAAATAAAATAAAAAACTCTATCTACAACAAATTTGATTAATATGTAATCCGCGTTAAAAAAGTTTCCACTCCGAGGATCGGTGTAACTGATTAGATCGAATTTTTCGATTCATCACAAATCACATAGCAGATATAGATCAAGGATCTACAAAAAAAATTATTTTCAATTTACAAAAATGAGACCGAACATTAATGCTCTAATTCAAATTAATGAGAGACGGATAATAGATCGATGGCAAATCAGGGTTATAATCACAGTGAGAGACAAGGAACTAAACTAGAATTAGAGTATTAGGGCTATATTCGATTTTTCATAAATCAAAAATCAATTTTTTTTGTGGGTCTACCCAATTCGTATCCGCCACGTGATTAGTGGTAGATTAAGAAATCCGATCTGATTCATCACGTCAATACTTAGGACAATAACTTTTTTCAATACAGATTTGATATCCATCAAGACCGTTATAGTGGACTTTTTATTTTGTATTGTTTTAATTTTTTTATTTAAATAATTAATTAATGGTATAATGAAAATTTTAATATATATTAACAATAAAAACAAAAATGTTAAGTATGAAAAGTGTTAATGAGAATATAACACGAGACAAAATGAAATGTTGAGGGTATCATTCGTCCAAAAAAGGACGGGATAAAATTGTGTAAAAATCGAAAGGTTAGACGACCTATAGTGAATCAAAAAATTAAGGATATAATAATTATTTTGACAAGGGTAAACGATGAAAAGGGTAAATTTCACAATAAGTCCATAACCTTTCCACTTTGAAGATGCAATGCAAGCCACTTGAATCAATTAACATATCTTTAAATTATGCTCTCAGTTTCTACCATGTAAAGGTATATGTTTGTAGCAATAATTACTCATAGAAATCAAAACTTAATTCATAATCAGCATAATTGAAAGCAAAGTTCACAATAAGTTAATTACTTACAAAAATCAAAGCTTAATTTATAATCATCATAGCCGAAACAAAAACTGCAGATTACATTACCCATTCTAGCTCACTTAAAACCTATGGTTTCTAAATAAAGAGAGTTCCATAACAACAGAAAATCAATGGAGTCTAGAATTCTCAAATTTGGCAGCCTCCTATGTGAAGTAGCCAAATATTGCTTCAACCTTGCGTTTCACCATAGATTAATTTCCTATGAGAGAGGAACCTAACAAAATTAATATTTATTTTTACATCGTTATAAGGAGAAAATATGATAGAAATACTTATTTCTACCATATTTTTATTTTTATAATTTTGTTAATTATGACAGCTTGTACTAAATTATATTTTTACTCTGAAAATTTCATTACGAAAGCAATTTAGATTTTCTTAAAAAATAAAAAGTACCATCTTATAAAATAGAATTACATATATTTCCATTATTTGAAGTGCAGAAATAAATTTTTTCAAGATATCACATCATTATGAACACAAGATAATACTTAAATCAAAGATTTAAGAAAAATAGAAGTATTTAACTAGCAATTAAAAAAATGCTTTATTAGTCATTCCACATTTAATATATTGTGTACAACACAAGGTGTGTAGTCCAAAAATCTAAATCCGATTGGTATGAAAAATTTGTGAATGAAAGATGTGTCGGTGAAACTTTTAGAATGAACCTAAAATCTGTTCGAGGATTTTGACACAGCCGTCCAAAATATTTGAAAGAAACTTGTCGTTCGAATTTTCCTAAAAATTAAATTAATCCACATTAACAATAACTATCACGATAGAGAATATAGTTTACGCCTGAAATGTAAATTTATTTGTCATGTACTCAATTCTTTCTTTGCTTTCGTGGTTCGAATTTTAGTCAAGTGGTTAAGATGCTTGCACTTCGCGGTAAAGATTTTGGGTTCAAACCACACATAAAGATATTGGGTTCAAACTACTCATACCCCTCCTTGAATTTCCCTCCCCTACCCTATATCCCACTTGTATCCCACCCACCCCCACCAAGAAAAAAAAAATATGTCTTTGCTTTCAGTTTCAACTAGATTTTCACCCGTACATTATACAGAAAGATCACTTAATATTTTGTCAGTAATAAAATTATTATAGATTTTCAATATATTAACTAAAAACAAATAATCATTATATGTCAAGCTATTCATATCAAAATTTTTCGTTGGTATGTATATTTTATAGATCGGATTTTTTTTAATGATGATATGTCAGATTATTTGTGTCAACTTAACACTTTGTATATTAGAAAAATTGTCTAAAATAATAACAATGTACGTATAACAAAAAATGCATATGATAAAATAAATTTCACATATAATTATTAGCTTTATATTTTGTACCAGTTGAGTCTCATATTCTATTTTTTTTCAATATCATGAAACCAACACTTTATAAATTCCCACATAAGATTACCATATGCCACTTTTGTCCAAAAACATAACTTAATCTCATTAGAATTAGAATGATATTTATACCCCTAAAAAATGATATCTATATATTACTCTTTAAGTAATAACTAGATTCTATTCTTCAAAAAAGTAATAACTAGATTCTAACCAGCACGTTGCACGGGAAGAAAACATATAAAATTATTTCAAAAAATATATATGAAATTTTATAAGTTTTTTTCCTTTTTTTGGTATGGTGAAATTTTATAAGGTTACATTACTCAATAAAGAAAAACAAAATTTTTAACATTAATCAAATAATAATGTAATTTTTTTCTTATCTCATAAGGTAATTGTAGTATACAACAAATTTTAACCCAATTGTTATCGTTAAAGCAAATAAATATTATTTTATTTTTTACAATAATTTAGATAAATGACATTGCATGAAATAATTGCTAGTTGAACAGTTACGTGTGTTGCGAAAATATTTCTTATTCGAAACCAATAAAGTCAGATAGCAAGAATATTATATCAATTAATAATACATAAAAGTAGCTATATATAAAATAGTCGTAATTATTAATAAATTCATTTATATGGGAAAAAATTAAGAAAAAGTTACAATTATAATTTTCAATTAACTTAAACCAACGATATATATATGTTTAATTTTTTTTATTAATTCGTGATATCTTAGATAATTGGATAAATAAATTTATTTATAATTTACAAAATTAAATTATTATAATTATTTATTAGTTATTAAATTTAATAGTGAATCTTATTTCAAAATAGTGAATAGATAACGCAAAAGTGAATTAAAAAATTTTAAAAAATTTAAAAAATCATAATACCACACAGGTTATCGAAATATAAAACAAAATATCTAAAAAGACCCCTACTAACAGATTTTTTGACAGAAAAAGGAGGTGAAAAGGCACTGCAGCTCCTTTTATTTAATTAATATATAGATAAATAATAAAATTTAAAAATAATTAAATATGAAAAATAAAAAATTTATTCATCACATTACACCTACATAAATACCTATCCCACCCCAAATTCAGAACGGGATTGGAGAAATACGCCAATTTTGTCATTCTAGTGGCAAAAGAGAGGTTTCTCATCTCTTCCAACCAAAAAAAAAAAAAAAAGAAAAAGAAAGAAAGAATTCATGGACAATCAACAAATTAAATTGAATCACTTGATGGAGGTCGCGGTAGGAAAATTGTTAGGTTGTGCTACCTACTAAACTCAAGGGGATGATGGTTTTTTGTGGGATTCGGTTTTGCATCCATAGGCAAAAGCCAATGAATGGATAATTATTAAAATGTCTATTTCACAACCAATTGACAACCGAGAACAAATAACGACCAATAGCTTTTACAAGCTCATCTAGTAGCAAACATTATTATGAAATTGCTCGATGAGTCGACCCAAGCACACCCCTTACTTCTTTATTGGAAATAGGCTATTTTGGTTGATTGGTTTGGGATTTGCATGACATTTGGAAAGGTTTCCTTGTGATTTATTTTCTACCTATTCATGGTCTTTACCTTCTTTAAATGAAGACTTTGATAAGTTTAAAAGATCACTGACCTTCACTATGTCTGCTAGTCCAATACGTAAAAGCCTATTTTCTTTGTGAAGACCATGGGATCCAAAAAGAAGAGTTGCGGGGTGTAAAACTAGCTTGGGTGATTTCACCTATTGGTTCTAGTTTGTGTTTTGTCGTCATTGATGGTGCACTTATGACATTGAATCTGAGCCCTGACTTCTTGTTCCATCACTTTGGGTATAAAAGAGAAGAAGGGAGTTTCAAAGATTTCTTTGCTTCATATTGTAGTCTTGAATTGTTGTTATTCATTTAATTAATTCTTGTAATCATTTGTTGTTGCAAGGATTATATCTCCGCAGAAATTAAATAATGCTTTTATATAGCATGTTGTGTGCTCTATACTCAATCAAGAATTCAATTCTTTTACATTAATTTGGTATGAATTTAAATTCATATTTGGAGTTCTCGGCAATGAATAAGAAACAAAATCCAAACTAAAATATTAATTAATTTCCCTAACAGCATTAGCAGTAAAATGGGAAAAAAATACCTAATATATATGTGAAGCATCAATTTAAATGCTTAACTCGTAGACTTGTAGTGATCCAAAAAAAAAGGTCCATCAAATAAAATATAGAAATCCATAATGCTTTTCACTTTTTATCTATTGTTTCTATTCAAGAATGTCTTATATCAAGTATTCTGTATATATTTTTTCTAATTAAACGTTGTTGTGTGCTTCTTACGTCAGAATCTAAATCATCAAAACCACCAATAAAAAGGTCCAGAATCTGTTAATTAAATTTATAAACACCTTAATATTTTATCAAAAAAGATCCTCATAAAAAAAACAACTTTTTCCTACTAAATATAAGGAATTGTGACTAATGAATCACAAATTTAATTGGATAAATCCGAACATATAAAGATAGCTAGTAACGTTTGAAGAGAGATTTTAATAACATACAAGAGAGGGAGTCTTATGTGACTGGAATGACAGCTGGAAAAATCTAGAAAGCAATTGGAAATTGAAATAATTAAAAAAAGGATAATATAATATTTACCGCACAGTATGCACCAACCAAAAGTGAAAAGACCTAAATAATCATACTTATAACAGTTTTGACGGGAAAATTATAGTACAACTGCACTGCAGAGTAATTTCCTTATACACCCACCCCGGGGTTAGGTCTTCCCTCTTGTCAAAATTGATCAGTGTCACAATCACCTTAGCAAATGCAAGTTCAATTTCACTATATTTATATTATCATGAGCAAAAGTCGACTGCTTTATTAAGTTGTGCGTAAAGAACAATTTTCTATTTTTTCAGACAAAAATACCTCTGTGACAGAACCATCTAGAATTACAGCACCCAATGTCGAGATCTACAATTGATAGTTATGGTAGATAAATGTCGAGATATATGGATTAATTGTATGGAATACACTCTTTTGTAAATGTTATTGTCGAGAATTATTGCGATCAACTACCGAATCGTACAAAACAATTATATGAAATGCTACTTTTTAGCAAAATGTAACTGTCGATAATCACTACATATAACTATAAAGACAGACAAATAAATCTATAATAAATGAGCAATTCTAGGTAGACATGAAAATTGGACATTATTAAGAGACATTCTCATGTGGCATACATTCATTGGGTAATGATTACATGACTACTTTTTCATCATCCAATACAAGTGTACTACATAAGAATGTCACCTAATAATATCTCATTTTCATGTCCCCCTAGAATTTTTCATAATAAATATACAAAAGGAGCAGTGATTCTCGAATATTTTTCCTGCACATGAGAGATTCCAGAATCTCAATTTTTTTATTTTTTAAATGTTTTTTGGCATTTTTTAAAGAATAACTACCTAACTTTTTTTTTTTAATGTGAGTAACTACCTACTTTGTCTAACCATCTATGTTAATTTTCTAATTTTATTGTGTATCTCAGATTTTTTTAATTATTTTTCTTTTTCGTTTATTAAAAAATTTTTTTGGTGACAATTTTCTTTTCTTTTTTTTTAATGTAACTACCCACTTTATACTATCACTCACATTTTCATATAAGTTGCACATGTTTTCTTATATTTTAAATTGTATATTTTTTTATTTTATTGTGCATCTTAGATTTTTTATTATTTGAATCTAAAAAATATTTTTTGGCGACAATTTCTCTCTCCTTTTTATTTATTTATTTGTGGGTATAACTCCCCATTTTGTATAATTACCCACGTTCTCAAATAAGTTACACATGCTTTCTTTTTGTTTTCGCATACTTGTTCGGACGATTATAAATGTGTATGCAGAATATTGCACTTCCATTTTATTTTTTCTTTTCCTACCTTGCATTTACATTGATATATCTATATATACAGATGGAAACTATTAGTTTGAAATTTAAATTTGGCATTTTTCGCCTATGCAAAATTCTGAAATCCTTTTTTTCTCTAATACATTTTTTCTTTTACAAGTGATACTCACTTTCTGGATTAGCTATACAGCTTTTCTAGAGCAATTCTGACAAATTTTAAATCTAATTTCAAATCAGTTTCTACACCTTTTTTTGAAGCTATTTACACATTTATTTGTTAAAACCTTCTCTCATGACTTATCAGGCTTCAAGTACCTTTTTCCAAATAGAAATTATCAATTCGTAAACATGATGCTTGGAAATTGAAGATTTGCCAACTTTTTTTCCACACCTTTTGTATTTTTTTAATTTTTTCTAATGAGCATTGCATACACATAAATGGAGAACTATTTAACTCCATATTTTTTAATTTTTCACTTGCTTTTCTATAGTTATTTTCATTTTTTATGAAAAAGATTTCAACATTCACAACCTACTAATTTTTTACTACCCACTATTTTTTTTAATTTTTGTTTTCACATAATTATTTAGCTTCCACGACTATTTTTGTATAATAATAACTACATGCATTGTAAAATTGCATAATTATCACAACTTCATAAGTATTTAAATTAATTTCCTATGTGTCAAAAATATTTTTATCATCAATGAAGTTGATAGGGCAACACCAGTTAGCAGCATAATTCAAATTACCCAATGGGAACAATATGCTGACATAAGCTTAAAAAATACAATAACAACATAGGCTAAACCACCAAACTTTGTATATTACCTTTTTTGTTTTCTTTTATAAAACCACCAAGCTTCACTGTGAAAGTTCCAAGCTTTTGATCAAGATGGGATCAGGAAATAATCATCGAATAATATGTGCTTGAGTCGTTTGCTTTTCCTAAAGTTTTTTGGTCGAAATCTCTCTAATATTGGCAAAAGATAGAATTTTTCTACACATTATTTTTTTTTATTTTATTTTTATAAGAAATCTGTAACTCAAGATAACCGTAGGAATAAGGATTGATATAGCATCTTTTGAATCAGTTAGAGTCTTACATCTTGCATCATTGAGCACGGTCTATACTTTTGTGTTCACAGTAAGCTTGAATCAAAACTAGAGAATAACTGTTCTTAGTCTGGCACTGTGGTTGAGTGGAGTGGGGGAAATGAGTAGAAATTAAAAAGTATCTTTCTACGTAATAAATAGGGTTAATTTCACAAAAAGTTCCCAACCTTTGGGTTTAGAATCAGATACGTTCCCAACTTTTTTCACTTTCCTGGGTCCTCAATATTTCATAAATGCGCACAATATGTCCTTCTTGTCACTATTCCCTCAACTTTTCATATAGAATGACAATTATACACTTTAGTCTTTTAATTTTAAAAATAGAACATTTAAAAATAATAAAAAAATTAAAAAAAAAACCCACGCCACACCCCTACCCCACCCCTTCCCCTTTCAACAGGGCCGCCGGAAATAGCTGCCGTTCCAGCAAAATGGGGAGATCCACTCCCATATCTGCTGTTGGAACGGCAGCTTTTTGGCTATCGGAGCCATTTCCGGCGACTCTCTTGGGACTATAAGGGGTGGGATGGGACGGGTGTTTTGTTTTTTTTTTTAATTTTTTATAATTTTTAATATTTTTAAATGTTTTATTTTTCAAATTAAAATACTAAAGGGTATAATCATCATTTTATATGAAAAGTTGAGAGAATAGTGACAAGAGGGACCTATTGCGTGTATTTATGAAAGGTAGGAGACCCAGGAGAGAGAAAAAAAGTTAGAGACCTATCCGATTCTAAAACCAAAAGTTAGAGACCTTTTGTGAAATTAACCTTAATAAATAATAACTAATTCACTTTGTAAAAGTAGAAATATAACACAACTAATATGAAGATTTAGCAAATTCAGTATAAAGTCTACAATAGATAGCACAGCGAAAATATGATTCACTTGAAATATACAAATATGTTATATAGTACAAACACACTTAATCAGTTAAAATTATTATATGATGATGACACAGCAATCTCTGATTATTTGGACGACTTATTGCCCCGTTATTATTTCTTTAACCACTCATTGTTTCTCATGCATCGCACGGAAGATAGATTAGTTGTATAGATTTCACTCAAAATTTTGCTATTTTTGCACATGTTATTAAAAGTTATTATTTTTGAACTTAAGTTTTAAATTTTACCATTTATGAAAATTTCCCATTTGGAAATATGATTTTAAAGGGTACATCCCCATACTTTTAAACTAATAACACTTCATTGATAGTAATTAATTTATTGACATTAATTTTGTTCATGTTTGTTAATATATTTTAATAATTAAACTGTCCACATATGATTTTCACTTTGTTTTTTGAAATTACAAATATATTATAGGGAAGGGGAATTGAAACTTTGACTAAGAGCTTAGAAAGTAATTAAAATGTCATTAGACCACATGGGTCATGACATTATTTCACTTTGTTGTGACATTATTGACACATATCTAAACGGGACGATTCCGCTTACTAATACTTTTGACAAATGAATTTAACAAATAATCTATACAATTCATTTTAAATAATCTAACGGTCTAAAATCTATCATTCTAAATTAAAATAAAAAACTATCAACGATATCTAAACATCCCAACTAAAATTCCCATTTACCATATATATATATATATATGATTGATCTGAAATTAATCTCCATTTTCTAAAACTATTAGATTTCAATTCACCTCTTGGAAGACAAAAAAATTAAAAAATAAAAAATAAAATAAAACATGTAATTTAATTGCATTTTTCTTCAAAAAATCGTGTAATTTAATTTTTTTTCCAAAAAGAATTGCGTTTTCAAGTACCATCAGTATTGTTTCAATTAGCGCATATGATTAAACATGTAAAAATCTAAAAGTACTTTCTAAAGCATTATGATGGTTATTAAGATGATCGTATTTGATGGGATCTTCACGAAAAATAATTCATCGTAAATTTCTAAACTCCATTCCTATACAATCATGAACTACTTGCTTGTCAGTGGTTCCCGCCACTTCTATTTTTTTTGGCCAACTGAACTGAGAGTGCTTTCTTAGTCCATCGACAACCATAAAATGGCATTTTAGCTCAATCATCTCTACTAATTGCTTGCAGTATTTAGTGTCTTTGGGGAAATGCTTTCGTTAGAAGGAGACAGTGGTTTTTTTTCTTTTCTTTTTTATTCACAATCAATGTGGTGAATTGAAACCAACTAGCTTTAGAAAATAGAGATTAAATTCTAATCAATCAACATATATATAGTAAATGGGAATTTTAGTTGGGATGTTTAGATATCATTGATAGTTTTTTATTTTAATTTAGAATGATAGGTTTTAGACCATTAGGTTATTTAAAATGAATTATATAGATTATTTATTAAATTCATTTGTCAAAAGTATTGGTAAACGGAACTACCCCGATATCTAAATATGTTAAGATTATAATATTTTAGGTTTTATATATCCCTTTTCTTTTTGGTCACAACCACGAGAAAATCTTTACCATACGGTGGTACAACTATTTAATGAGGTGAAATTGTTCTATCGAAATTCTCTCTCCACGTCCACCTACCTAACACAATTTAAGACGGTATCAAACGAAAACTATCTCCCTTCCCGTCCACCCATCAAACAAACAAACAAATAGTTTAAATGTGTAATGCATCACATTGTACATCATAGAAGAAGAATAAAAAATATGTTTTATTCTTCCCCTTTTTTTTAATAAAAAAGCGCCTTCAAAGAAATGAAAAAACAAAAAGTAAAAGAAATTATCTTTCAATTTTGGGCATGATTGTGGTTGGTGAAGAATGAAAAGGTTGGTGAAGAATGAAAAGGTTTCAACAAGGACCATAATGGCTAGAAAATCCATAAAGAGAAATTTTTCAACAAAGGAATCATTGGAAAGTGAACCTCAGCCCTCAGGGTGAGTAGGTGGAATAAAAAAGTAAAGGGTTAGTTCCGAAAGTGGTCCCAATCTTTACACTTTCTATTAATTGAGTCCTTAACTTTTTTTTTTTCAAAGTTATAAACTCTTAACCTTTCATAAATTTGTGACATTTTTTCCTTTATTTTTTAAATATAAAAGTTTTAAAAATAATAAAAAGAAAAATTTCCCTACCTACTTAACTACGCATTCTACTCCTATGGACATGACCCAAAATGATAAATATTAGACTATTTTTCTTTTTTGAGAAAATGTTTTTTTGTGTCATTTCTAATAGCAGCGAGATGAAAAATTACAAAATTGTGGGTCTCTTCTTTTACTACTAGAAATGATTTAACGGAATTTATCATTTATGCTAAGTTAGAATATAGGTGAGTAACTTGATATGTATGGTGGAAAGAAATTATTTTCTTTTTTCTTAGTTTTTTATTTTAAATAGAAAAATAATCAATAATAAATAATAATAATAATAAAATAAAAATATAATAATTTCTTTCCACCATACCTATCTAATTACTTTCCCATATTCCAACTCAATGTAAATGACAAATTCAGGTAGTTATTTCCATTAGCAAAAGAGGAGACCTACAATTTTACTTCTGGTTTATCCTGATACTATAAGAAATAATAGGAAAAAATAAAAGTTTCCCCAAAAAGGAAAAATGGTTCAAATATTTGTTATTTTCGATTATGTTATGGATATATGTAGAATATATAACTAGCTAAGTTTCCTTTTTATTTTTATTATTAC
Organism: Nyctanthes arbor-tristis; assembly: GCA_963692815.1. NCBI lineage: Eukaryota > Viridiplantae > Streptophyta > Magnoliopsida > Lamiales > Oleaceae > Nyctanthes > Nyctanthes arbor-tristis. The sequence goes on along the minus strand of CAVNYN010206553.1, from coordinate 15,604 downwards.
TAGTCTTTCACCCGTGCGATGCGCGAGAAGAATTATTCAAAATAATCTAATTTATTATTGGACTTGAGAAACTAGATGCCCACACATGTAAAAAGGATGAAAAACTTAACATTGTAGTTTAGTATTCTATGTGCATTCAAGAATAAGATTAGATAAACGAGCAGTTCCTTTCTTTTAATTTTATTTTTTAAATTCTTTAACTATTGATAGTTATATCTTATCCTTTTTGCAAGCACTGTTATATTTTATTTTAATCTTTTCATATGATATAAATAATTAATTTATAAAACTCATCAACTATTAACTTTGTTTGTATGCGCTAAGACCCATGTGTTATAATGGTATCGTAGTTAGTTCTCAAACTCTTGAATAATTGTTCGATTCTTCTCCCCTATAACCCATTGTGATATTTTTAAAAAAAAAAATAGTTTGTGTGCCATTAATTGTTGGGGTGAGTGAAAAAACGTTAATAAGGAAAAAAAATATTGGATAAAGTAAAAAAAAAAAATAGAAAAAGAAAATCCCATTCAAAAGCATTTGAAGGAAAAACGCTAAAGCAAAGAAAAAAATTTTTGGCCTTCAATTGCTGCCGTTGAAGATTCTCATTCTGTTTTTGTGCACCGGGAAAATATGAATAGAGACAGATTTTAAAAAGATATATAACTGCGGGATTTAGAGAGAGAGAGAGAGAGAGAATAAGTAGATTAATAGGAGAAAATTTAGGAATAATCCTTTCGAAATCTTAGAGAGATTATCTTGATTGTTTAATTGTTATGGGAATAAAAAGAAAATTTAAAAAATTGAATATATAAGATAATTCGAAGATAGAATTATGAAGATAAGAATAACTGAAAAATTTTAAAGATAAGTTGGGTAGAAAATTAAAAGAAATAGATATGGAAAATATTTACCGCATTGATGACTATATCTAGAAATAAAAAGACCAAATTATTCCTATTTCTAGAAAATTGGCAGGGAAAACTGCAGTAATTTTGTACCGTATACTTGTATGTGCGTGTATGTGTATATATTGATTCAAAGGAGAGATAGGGGAGGTGAGGAGGAATAGTGGAGTGATTAGTGTGATTTGCACCTGAGACCTCTTGCCTAGAGCGTGAGTGTCTAATCACTGTGCCAGTTGTTTGAACCACTTCTTTTTTATTTTTATTATTTTTACTATTTTCAAACTGCTAGGCGTGAGGGTTTGGTTTTCGTTCCGACTGCAAGGTGAATTGACTAACTGATTGCCCAGCCTATGTGTATACAAAAAATTACAAGAATTTTCAAATGCTCATGTGAACAATTTTCACAATGCACACCGCAGGTGAAATGTTGTCAAGTGTCTCATTAATGAAAAAGTTGTTACAATCTGAAACACTTATATTGAATTATCAGTTGTGTAAATTGTAATAATTGCACTTGCACCTGTAAGCACTTGAAGATCCCTCGTCCTCAAATCTCGGGTGTAAACGTCAGATCCCTTGAACCAAATGCAAATTAATATAATTATTTCATCTTATTCTATTTTCCACATTTTATCTTTTCTAAAATCAATTTCACATTTGATAAAATAGAGCAAACGGTTAACTCCCTTCAATCCCTCTGTAATATAAAAAAAAAAATTACTAATAATCATCCAAAATTATGCTGTGATGATCATTGGCATTTTACTTCTTGACTTCCAAAGTATTTCTTTGCTTACCAATTCAACAAAATGGCTACCTAACAAACTTCATCTAAAATGACAAAAACTCAGTATGAATCTTTCATGAAATATCTTTGGAATAAAACCAAAGATTGTGCGTGTATATATATATATATATATATATATTCCTCAGATATGCATGCTAACACAATCTTGGGATTCATATTCTTTCTTCAAAGTGTACTCATTAGTCACTTCATTTTTCCAACCACATAGAGGGCCTCAGATGCATGCATGGAACAGAAAAATCTAAGAAGAGATCACAAGCCAGATGAGCAAAATGAAGAAAACAGAATACAACTGAAACAAGAACGTTAATCAGAGACATTAAATTAGATGGACATAAAATAGGTTCCATCCGCTGAATTTGGACTAGTTTTGAAGGTTTAGGGTTGGACAACATAATAAGGCTGCAGCTTTTGTTGTCAGTTCGTGAACTGAACCTTTGATCCATAAAGTTAATTATTGAAGAAGATGATGGATTATAATTCTAATTATCTTCAGCTTGTCTTTACTTGTAACTGTCCTTTGTTTTGGATCTTTATGACACTACAGCCTGGTCTATGTTCTCCCGGTTTCTTGCCTTCAAATCAATTAACAAGTACAAACCATCAGTTTTTCAATGTCTGCATTTGATGTCAATTTATGTTTTGCATTTTCATTACATCACAACCCACACAAGTATCCTGATAATTTTGCATCTTGATCAGAATTAACATGTGCCCTTTATTATTTGTTAATCAGATTTGTTGCAACTATCAAGAATCAATTACTTCGTTTATTTATAGACAAGTTGAAGTCTTTTATTTTAAAGGTTTAATTCCACCCCTTTATTTTCCTCTGGCTTAGTAGTTCCTCTAAAAATACTTCGGAGCGCTAATTGATGGTTTCTGTTTGTGGTTTTGGAGATTGAAATCTATGCCTTCCAAATTTACGTTTATGTGCAAGGGCCAAAAGAAGAGCTGCCTGGGGATGTGTCTTCTCATGCTCGAATCAGGAAACTCATTGAGAATAATATATCGTATGGAGTTTCTTGTGTATTTTTGTGTCCTTTAACATCTCTTTTGACGTCAAACATGGTCATCATCAAAAGTAAATATTAGTTTGAAACAAATTCTACATTATAGGTTTGAGACTTGCTGTGCACAGAAAATACCAACTTTTCAAAGTTAATAAAAGCATTTGACTCCAAGTATTCTTACTCATCAAGTAGTTGATCTTGTAGGCCGTTTCAAAATACTAGACGAAGTCAAATTCAAAGTTCAAAAACACGGAAATTATTTTGGAACTCAACTGTATACATCAACTTAGTAATCAAAAGCCATGCTGCCATGCATACATGGGAGCAATGTAATAGTTCAGACATAAAAATTGGCAAGGGCATAGAAGGACAACCTTATATGAAAAATTAAACTTGATTCTTTCCATTAAATGGCAAAGCTATGCCTACCAAGCTTATGTCGTCTGATGGCATTCAAATGGGATTCCCACACCTTTAATTAAACATTTGATTCCTCTCCAGACAATCCCTTTGTAATAGCTAAAAAAGAAAAAGAAAGGCAAGCGTATTAAAAACCCACAAAATTTACTCTTTTCTTCCAGCACTATACAAGACGATGGAACAAAACTGAATACATACGCGTTCTAATGGGAAAATACAGTTCTTAAGAACTCCAGATCGGAAAGAATATCAAAGAATGCTATATCCTTTTCCTATTCAAATAAAAGAATGGATGTATCAAATAATGAACCTGACTAAATGTGTTTCAGTAACTGGACTAAGTTCCTTTATAGAATGGGAAGATGGTGTCATAGAAAGGTGTCTAGCACGACGAGATAGATTTGATTTGTCTAGAGGAGAGGGGCTAGATCGAAAGCCAGTTGGTGTTGATTCCCAAGAACGGAAGTCATAGCTTAAGCGTCGTTTACTTCTTGGTGATAACTTCACTTGCTGCAAAGCATGGCATTGGAGTCCAGAAGGGTAGTCTCTTAAACATCCAATTCTAGGTCCAGCTCCCGTGCTCCATCTGCATGATAATTGGTTCCCCAATTGAAATGACTTCATATCTTTGCGAGAATTTATCCTCTGTAGAATTGTTTTCTCTGAAATGACCTGCTCTTTAGTCGTCTCATCATGTTCTTGATTGACCGAAGCAGGATCATCTGAAGCAAATGACTCTTCTGCTGTTTCATAACCATCCATAGATGAATCCAGTAAGAAATTCTGAGTTTTCAATTGTGCCACTCTGTTTTCGATCTTTAAGCATTCCAAGAATCCATCTTTGCTAGGTATTTGTAAAGTGGAAAGTTTTTTACTGAACTTGTGGGCTGGGTTTGATTCAGGCTCAGGACGAGTCTCTGCTTCTTCTCCTGATAGAGCTTTCTCTGAAATGGAGTCTTCTGTATCATTTGCTTCTATTCGGCCCTTTTCAACCAAGTCTTCTTCAGAGGAGTTACTTCTCAAGTATAATCCTTCCTTCTTTCCGATGGATTCCTCTTCTTCATCAATGGAATCAAGCTGGATAAAACACAAAATTCCTTTTAAGCTTGGATTCTAGTCATCAAAAACATTAGTGCATGAGATCGGAAGAGCACACGTCTGTACTTGACAACAGTTGACGGTATAACATAAAACGGTGTTACTGTCAAGCACTGTCCAACCCAATTTGCCAAACAAGTCAAGAGCAAAAGGACTAAAATATTATCATACCTTAACATCTGTGAGATCCACATTGTTATCTCTGAGAAATGATAAGAAATCCTGGAAATTCTCTGGGGTTGGACGATAATGACCACTGTGAGGCCAGACAGCCTGTGAACATTCACAAAAGACACAACTGAGTTTAGCATTCAAAAGCGTGAAAATAGAGTACCAAAAGAAAATTTTCGATGATGAGATTTACGTTGCAATACCTTTAAAATTCCTTTCTCAAGGACAATCCTCCCGGCTGCCAACGTGGCTCCTCCAGCCAGGAAACTCGAGTGCTGAAATGTGCCTTTCTTTTTCTGGCCTACATATAAAGTCCTAGAGGTGCTCAGGACAAAAATCCACTTGGCACCTTTTGGTTCTGCAGTTGTGTCAAGGAGCTCCCCTGTTTGCTCGTACAAGAGTTTTCCATCCTCTACTGCAACTTCATAAGCCTTTCTTTCCATCTGTGCATTATAATCAGGAAACCATTAATGAAAATATTACCACATTTTTAGGAATTATTATTCACTTAAAATTGTACTGAGAGAAAAGAGAAATAACGAGGGAGGGACATTAGCAACGCACCGGACCAAGATACTTGATGCATTGTTGTTGAAGTTTTGATCGAGGGCATTTATCGACCAGGTTTACTTCCTTGCCTTCTCCTATATCAAGCCTGCATAATCAGAATATTATAGTTAATGTTGAAATGTAAATAAATTATCTCCAATGGAAAAGTTGTTTTGTGGAAGATAATTACCAGTAGACGAAGGGTTCCATGCTTTGAGAATTCAACCATTTCACATAATAAAAATGCAGATTATGTCCATAACGATGCCTTGGATCAATCTGCCCAACAAAAACAGATTAAGTCAGTAACAATTTGTGATTCCTCAGAATTGCAATAAAGGGGAACTAATAACATCAGAGAATGGACTCACTGCTTCGAGCCAGTGTTGTAAGGCAAGTTTCTGGGCTTTGCCATTTTTCGATAAGCCTTTTCCAACCTGAGATGCAAATGGAAACAATTTTAGATGACTTATAACATTTATCAGAACTAAATTTGAATAACGTAGGTGAAAAAAAATATTCACCTTAGCAGCCCTTGTTCTCGCTCTGGACCAGCGTGACATGGCAGTCTCGTGCTTCTCAAGATCAAAGAATGAAATGGAACTATGCTTCAGTTCAGCAAAATCCAATAGCTTCCACCAGCTCTGCTCCACGAGTACTGCACAATCCGCTAACTTTCTTCGCGTTCGGAAGCTTTTGTACACTTTTTGCAACTTCAGAGCTGCCACATGCTTGGGGCTACTCGGTTTCAAACCGGTCAATTGTTGGATTCCCTCCATTGAATTATTTTCTGATCCGGGCGATAGACTAACCATTTCTTGGCCCACATATTTATCACTCTCTTCAGCCAACATTTTCTCTGGCCTTAGTGATTGCATTGACAGTTTTGAATCCTGATCCTTGAAGTCATCACCAAGACCAAGGTTGATTGATTTAACAATGACAGATTCAAAACCATTCTCTAAGTCACTAAAAAGAGCAAGCGGACATGAACAAGGTACCCCCATGCAATTTCAAAATGGGCTAAGAACAGCAAAAGAACCTGGAAATTTTACAAGAGAGAGTGAACGTTAGACAAACACAGCGAAAATGGAATCCTAATACATGTACATGCCACTTGATACTTTATTACGACGTTAGGAAAATGAAAACAAAACAGAAAGACCGAGTTAAAGTGATCCCAAATAACTATAAGACAAGCAAACAGCAAATGAGCTGTAAAAATCTGAAAAAAAATGCGAAAATCTGAAGCTTCACACTCACCCATAATTATCAAATAAAACTGGCAGTGCAGAAAGCAAACATCACATTACATAGATCCCATCAAACCCGAAAAGAGAGCAATAAAGATTTGAGTATCATTAACATTTAACACAAAGGTCTCGTGACGAATTTTCCAATGGAAGCAGCTGAAAAAGAGCAATCAGCAAAGAGCCCAGTGCCCACCCACTTTCACACATTGTGATTCATTTTACGAAGAAAAGGAAGAGAAAGAAACCTAGAAAAAGAAAGGCAAAAGAAGAAAGATTCAAAAGAGATACCTTAATGCACGAGGATTTAAGAAGCAGAAAAACAGAGAGAGAATGGCGGGTTATACGGAATGGATTGGAAGTTGAGAGTCCGACCGAATCAACAGGAATGAGATGAGAGCAAGTGATTGGAGTTTTGTATTTCGTTGTGGGAAGATTTTGCACTGTTTGTTACATAGAGAAGAAGGGTGTAAATCTAGGTGGGATATATATAGGAAGAGGAAGGATACGTAAGGGCTGAAGTGGGAGACGAGTCATTTGCTGAGACGGGGAAGAGTGGGGAGGGGTGAGAGAAACACGTGGAATTGACTTTTTGAGAACGACGAGGTACTATTCTTGATGTGATTATAATTCCACTTATCATGTCTTAACTGTTGATTTAATAACCACTCAATAATCACTACACATTTTAAACTTAAATTAAATTTTCACCGCTAATATAAATTGATATTATAAAGAAGATCAAACAACACTATCTCTCTCTCTCTCTCTCTAATTTTTTTAAATAAATTAATCAATCCTAAAATATATAAGTATAGTGCAATGGTTAGATATTTGAGTTTTAAGCGAGAGATCTCAAATTCGAATTGTACTTACATCTCTTTCAATTTCCTTCCCCTCCCTGGTATTCCCTTGTATTAAAAAAATATATTTATATATTATTTGCAAAAAAAAAAATTATATAAAATAATGCCTTTTATTTTTGAATAAAACACTTGGGGTGGTAAAAATAAAACATATATATCTCTATTTTCATTGACTTATTACAAATAGACATTTTCAACGCTAAACTTTGTACGTTTTTATGTTACATAGCATCTTAAATTTTACTAATTCTTTAGTAATTTGTTTATTTTGCACGGACAAAGTTTAGAAATAACATTATATTATCATATTTTTAAGTGAAGAAGTAATAGGAACATCAAACATTTTTTCTTGTTTAGGAAGTTAGAAGAGTGAGAAAGAAGGAAAAAAACTTTGATCAAGTCAAGTGCATATATTCAAAAATCAAAACCAAGTGATAGAATTGACCACTTAATTAAAAGTGACCCAATTGCTTATGCAAATATGTCGTATTAATTAATGATTACCAAGTAAATTCCTTGGCTTACGGCCCAAGTTTCTTAATTAACTCAGTAATCGTCATTATTTAATTAATTACTTTTTAGCACCATATACATCTACTTGGTTTAATGATGTCTTTGCTTATGTGAGGTCAAGGGGGGCATGATGTGTGTATCTTGAATTAATTATTATTATTATTATTATTATTATTATTATTATTAGGTTAGCAGTTAGTTGTAGTAATTTGGATTTGCTTTCTCTAATTCAGTTTTAATCAACAATTTAAGTGTCTTGAGTGTCCTAGGGCCATCTACTCGCTCATTGACCAAGAAGCATAATGATGAGTTAATACCAACAAAAGACACTTATGCATGACATAAAGTACCAATTAACTAAAGAAAAAGAGCAATTCTATGGAGAAATGAAAAGAAAACATTATTAAGTGACATTCTCATGTCGCACACATTCATTGAGTGATGATTACATGACTACTTTTTCATTATCTAATACAAGTGTGCCACATAAGAATGTCACCTAATAATGTCCTATTTTCATGTCCCTTTACAATTTTTCAAAGAAAAATGTCACAATTTAATCGTATTAATTAAGCATATTTTAATTAAAAGCTTTAATGTTATTAATAATAACTCAACTCGATACGTGGCTGGTTAATGAAACCTAACAATGCCTACATATGGAACCACAAAATCTTGAAGCCCTAAACAATAATAATTAATTTAAAGGAGTTTTTCTTGGAACCCTAAATATATTTTTGAACAAATTAAAGGTCTTCCTTCCAACCTGTACAAAGATTCACCAGATAGGAATATATAGAGGCATATGTTGCTGTATATATTAATTAATGTTTTCTAAGAAAAAATGTACATATACGGTATAAATATGTTATCTATAATTTTTATTATTCTAAAATTGGATTAATCTACTTGTACTGATGAATATACAGATACGTTTACAGAAAGGGTCTGAAATTACAATTTCACTCAATGTTATGCACTAAAAGAAAGAAAAAAGATATAGATAAAATTATAATTTTACTCTCCATCTATAAACTCATTTGTATACTTATATGTACGTGTAGCATTATTCATCTATATTATTGAATTCACATATCAATTCTTAATTTTATCAACATAGTGGAGTGTGATAATCTTGGAGTACCAAAGTTTTGCTCTACGTAGATAATATTGTATTTAGTCGTCCGAAATTGTTACTCCCTTTGTCCAAAAGTAGTTAACTATTCTATTTTCGTCCGTATCAAAAGATAGTTAACTTATCATATTGAGCATATATTTAATTTTTCATTTTTATATGTCCCCTAAATTAATTTATTATTATTTAACTACCTATATATTGATTGAAAGTATTTCAAATAATTACTGAGACATAAGGGTATATGTGTAAATTAAATTAAGGTAAAATTTAATGTTTCAACTATACAAATTATTATTTCTTAATCTATATGAAAATCACTATTGGACTATCTTATGGACGGAGGGAGTAAAATAAAGCATTAAACACAACAAACGACAAAACAATTTTAACCTCAAGTTGTGGTTGAAGCAAGTATCTTAGTGGTTAATTAATTACTCACATTCCACGTAAGAAATCTGGAGTTTAAACAACACTTACTCCTCTTCTATCTTCTCTTTGTATAAAAAAGTATCAATCTCAAGCATTAAATTAAAAACAAGTAAACATAAGGGCCAAAAAACAAAAAAAAAAAAAAAACCCAATGCTGGATGCATGAGGCATACAACACTCGCGTAGTCCAAATTTGTATAATACTAAAAATCACACACACACGTCTATGTCTTCTCCTTTCTTTCTTTCTTTCTTTATTAATTTTTTTTTCTAAATTCTGAATGTTGTGGTCCTAATACTTCAAATGGACTTCACTAAAGAACACACATCAATTTTTTTTTTATTATTATTATTATTATTTTTTTTTTTTTTGTGGATTGAAAAATGGAATGATATGAGAACGCGTTTGAGTCATTGAGAATTGAAACAAAAGAAATTTCAGAGGATCTTATTACCATGGCTTCACACATGAAATGTGACTAATGTAGCTTTGAGTCAAGATGAAACATTGATGTTCATTTTATTTATCAATGCGGGTTTCATGCGTTTCTACTTTTTGAAGCAAGAAAAACACTAGGTAGGAATTAACAATTACTACATTTTTTCTAATAATTTATTTATGTACTATACTATACTTAGATGCACTGATTAAATTTTACACCATTGAGATGTACAATGAGATTAATCTCTGTTGATTTCTCATACATACTGTGATTAATGATATTTGATTGTTACAAGCAATTGTCTGCCTTTTTCCCGACTCCTATTTTCTTGGAAATGCGACTCTTTTTGAGCAAGTACTGAAAAGTGAGCTGCATAACAACTAACAGCATAATAATATCTCTAGCTAGTTATAATTAATGTAACACTAGTGTGTGAACCGAGCTGTCAGCAATTAGATCACATGCTATTCTAAATAGTCAAAAATCTATGTGAAAGCATATACTATATAATTATGTGTCGAACTAAAGAGTATTATTGCCATGTTTTACGTAAGTATGACTGATAAGATTGGATTCATATTTATTGTTTCCTTTTACACATCTCGACTACACGACAATCCGGACGGCGCCGAGCTGCATTTGCCTCCGGAACCGGACGTGGTGTATTTATTTTGGTGGAGCAGGGAAAAAAACATTCAACGTTACATTATTGAAATTATATTGTCATTACAACTGGAATACAGATATATAAAAATAAATAAACATATTAGTAGTTGATTGGGATCTGCTGCATGGGGGAGAGGAAGATGCAGGGTACGTTGTACCGTACCACGGGCTTTAATTTGTTTCTCGCATTAATGTTCAATAATACTACTCCACGTTTTCTCATCGACCCATTCTCTTTACAAATCACAACTAATCATAATATACATTCACATTGTAGGTTCTTCACATTTTTAATTTTCTTAATCATTCTTAATCAAAAATCCTAAGCTCTCTCTAACCATGCCACGTGAACTTGATCACTTATTTATTAAAAGTTTTAAATTGTGGAGAGGGTCGAACCAACAAATTAGTATGTGTTAATAATGTTAGTTGTTAAAGGAATTGGGTATTTATGTTCTAAAATGTCGACACTTGTGCATTAGGTGAAGGACGAAGTTCTATTTTGTATAAAACCCCTCTTTAATTTTGTTTGGCCGATGTGGAAACTAATAGATTTCTTCTATACTTTTTTCAAACGTTGGATTGAGTAAGCAAAAGAGCACAAGATTAAGCCTTCTGTAATGGCTCAATACAATCGTATTGTAATTAGTATTCAAGCGATCAACTACTGTGGTCCGGCTATAGAAACAGATCGTGCTTTGAACTTAGAGCCCGACCACCAATTACAGGGGACCACGTCACCTGACACAGGTGACGTGGTCCCCTGTAATTGGTGGTAATTTAGAGTTCAACATGTTTCTATAAAAAATTTTGCAACTACTGCATAACATAAATTTTTAATCTAAATAAGTACCTTTTAGTAGCAATAAGTAAATTATCAATTCAAATTCCAGTTGCAGCGTGCAGGGGAAAAATTGGCGTTATAAACCCATGAGTAATGTAATTGAATTTTTATGAACATTACAAAGAGATTAATTAAGGGGATCGGGGAAATAGTTTTGGAAATCAAACCCTTACATTACAATATTAATATTTTTCTAAATTAAATACCAAGTTAAAAGAGCTTTCCTTAATGGAGAGCTTGTGAAGACATTATTGGAGAGCTTGTGTGACGACATCCTGATATTTTGGAGAGATTATCCATAAAAGAAATAGGAAGTAGATCTTTGGCATGTTCAACTCTAAGCATAGCTGTATTCTTGGGGGCAAAATTAATAGATTCATGTCTATCTTAAGGAGATATATACTGCATTTAGTAAACTAATGTATATGTTTATTTCACACACCAAGTAACAAATTTATATTTATATTCTCTCAACACGTCAAAGATTTAGGCCACCCATAAAGCCAATATAATGCATGCACCCCTCAGAAAAAAGGGACTAAAAGCTAGTAATTATCAAACTTGTGCCTGCACTGGGGAGACATCAAAAGTGCAATTTTGTTCACCTGTTTACTGTGAGCGGGGTTACAACGCTTATTTCTGACGTGACGATGACATTGCCAGACCTGACATACACATGGCTGATGTGTGTCAGCTATGTGTGTGACGTTTTAGAAGTGAGCGTTATAACCCCAACCACAGTGGGTGAGTAAACATTACTCATCAAAAGTGTGCAAGAGTCCTCATTTTATCGGTGACTTTGAAATTCTTTATTAATTTGTTTGCCTTGGATAATTGCCCTTTGCCTAATTAATAACAACAAATGACAATTTCCATTATTTGCGTTTACATTTAATTAATGAGTCCTAAAACTCATAGTCATACAGCACAAGACAAACTGACACGCCCTGTCTATCCATGTATGTTCACCAAAGGAACGTCTAGCAGATAAGGGGTGTTGGGATCATTTTTCGGTTGGTCCAAGTCAATTTTTTTTCTTTTTCTTTTTCTTCGGGGGCAAGGTACGAGCTAGTAATCTCTTTGGAAATGCGATTAACGATTCGGCGTCGGTCCCTTTTTAATAGGTACAAAATGGAATATTTTTAGAGTAACCGACAGGTGTGTGGAGCTGGATGGCACAACAACAAGATCCAACTCAACTATAAAATAAACAAATATATACTATTAATTAATGAATGACTTGTACCGGCCACGGCTGCCGGTAATTAAAAGTCGCGTTCTCTCATTTCTACCAAAACGCGCTTCCACGTACGAATGAGATTGCGACCCCACTCCCACTTGTGACGTAAAGCACCGAGGTTCCAAGACAACGCTGTTTTTCATGCGATTAATCTTAGTCAACACTTGAAATTCTTGACCTGTGTTTCTACACACCTTACCACACCAAAGAAAACATTATTATTATTATTATTATTATTATTATTATTATTATTATTATTAGCAACTCCAATCCATGCTTCACAACACCAAGTATATATATTCAATGAAGATAGATTCAACACTACCATTATTAATTAAACCTAATGGCCTTTCTCCTTCACTCGTGAAAGAAGTTTTAGCTTTGCACCATTTCTACACTAATTTGAGAATTATTATTTAAGTGATAACAAAGTGCGTTTCTTCAAATTTTGGCTCAATTTCAACAATCTATATGTCCATACATTAGATGACATTAAACAAGGCCAAATATAAATACCAATACATTAAGTCAAATAAATTCTTTCAATGTCTCTCATATTTGTACTGTAGTTGGTCACTACAGTACAAATATGTTATAAAAACATTGACTAGCTCAATAGTCGTGATTTTGATCTAGTCTCATATGTGTTACATACTATGACACCGTATTTACCATGTAGTACACGCATGCCACATAGTAAATATAGTGTCATAGTATGTGGCACCTATGGCACTAGAGTGGGACCGTCAATAGTCATCCCAAAATCACCCCATCTTTGTTTTGCCAAAAGCAATTTTACCGTCTTTTACACACCCCCATTTGACCCATGTAATGACCAAAGATATATTTAAAAGTAATGTGATATGTAAAGAAATACAATCATGTCATATATCATATATGAGTGTTTAAAAAATTATTACTGCACAAAAATTGTATACATGTAGTCAAACAAGTATGATTCATATTAGTCAAAGGTATTTATCATCAGAGAAACACTAACGGCTAACGCCATGTAAAATGTTATATTGGAAAAATTGTTATGCTCATCCATATTTATCCATGGCGATGCTTTTAATTAATTTGTTTGCAAGTGACGGTGCAGAAAGGAGAGAATGACGTTTGAGGAGAAGGGGAGGGGGGAGCGTTTGCTTATCATCAACAAGAATCATAAGGGTAGGTAACCATTAATTGACCTTTCGGTCACGCCACCTCAGCATCGATCCGGTACTCCAAATGCTTGCGGGATAAGTTTTTAAGTCAAAGGCCAAAGCGCTTTTCAAACAAGTACTTGTTTTTCTCTTTGTCGATTTATTGAATTAATTAATAACAGCGCATACTGTCTACGTCCTAAAAAGCTATTTGATTTTCATTATTCTCCTCATTTAAAATTTTACCTACCATTAATTTGATATTTAATTTGATAACTGCTAAATTAAAACCACATATTTCAAACTTTTTACATTTCGAATACACATTCTACACATCTCTTAATTATAAATTCCCCAAATTTGAAGAGATAATGAGAATCAAACAATCTCTTAAAGATTTACAGGCCAATTAAAATGCAGTGCCATTAGCAGAAAATTGTGTTGTCACTATTTTGTCACAAATTTCGTTCACTTGTGTCAGTGTTCAAATAAAATAAATTCTTTGATTTATGGCATCATCATCAGCTTGCATTTCAGTCTAGCTAGTGGTTACCCAACCATAAAGAAAGACCTCTTTTTCAGGTTTATTGGAAACAAAATAAAATTTAATTATGGGACCTCAAGAGAAGTGCAACTGGTTCAAGTGCAAGACTTCATCTGTTTTGACCTGAAATTAATCACCCCTTATAATACAATCCAGATGAATAAACTCAAACAGCGACTTGACACCCCGTTTCAAATGGGAGATAAAACAACACTTGATCTGCCTTTAAGCCGCCTCCAGGCACCTTGTTTTCTAATCAGTTAATATATATATATATATATATAGACATTGTACCAACAAATCGTTTCCTGAAAACCAACTCACTGCGTCCATGTTTCATCTGATTCCTCCATTTGACAAGTCACTACCCCCCAATTTCTATATTCCTTTCCAGCAACTTGCTGTTGACTTTAACTACTTGATAGACCTTTAAATTATCCACAAGCCTAATGTCAGCCATGCTTATCAAAACCTTCAAACATATGCACTTTAATGTCAACTCCCCAAACCTGTCAAAGGACAAGAACAAAGTGCTAATAAGTACCAGCACCTAAACACTGTCCTCTGTGTATTATATAATGATAATAGTACTAAAATGCACATGTATTATGCACAAATTGACTGACACTATCACCTTTCCCTTGCAACTTGCTTCCAGCATGTAATCGGGACAAACAATGGAAGCCTTCAAATTTCAATGTCAAATGCACAGTTCAAAGAAAGATAATAAACAATTGCATAACCGAGTCCCCACATAGTGCAGTTTCTAAATGCCAAATAGCAAAAGACCATTTTGGCATAACCAAATCTTTGGAAGAAAATTAGCAATGAAATATACAATGCAACAAACCATAAGAGAAAATAGAATTCCCTCAAATGCCACACGATCCAAGCCCGAGACCCCGAATAAGGTTATATTGAAAGAAGAAAATCTAACTTCAACAAACTCTACTATCTGATTTGATAGCAAGATTTTCAAACACATGTAAGGAAACCAGAAAAGCTGTTGACACTACTGCTAAAATGATTGTGAACACTAGATGAGTTCAAATAAAAAGAAGGATGACAATTTGGAGACGGTTGATAGATAATGTAAAGGAGACGTGAAATGAAACATGGCTAGAAGGCCATCCCTAAAAATATCTACAAGCCTATAACATTGTCTAACTCAGCAACCAAGCATATGACAGAATAGTTTCCTATTGACATATAAAACTATAACAAACAGACTTCTGTCTATATTGAATCATCAGATTCATCAGAATCAGTGGCATCAGGATCCCCGCCAACAGATCGGAAGACTCAGGCCCATCAGGCTTAGCAGAAGGTGTAGGCTTTACTTTCTTGCTTCCATTGCGTACATTATTATCTTCACCATCTTCCTCTTGCTCAGCAATTGCAACACTTAGTCACATGGTCAAGGTATTACCAATGAAGACAAGCACAAAAGTACCGAGTGGAAAATGAAATATAAGTTGTACTACATTAATAGGAAGTTCCACATTACATTCTAGAATCAAACACCACCCCCACCCCCACCCCAAAAAAAAAAAAAAAAA
>CAVNYN010206549.1:0-21197 GCA_963692815.1 Nyctanthes arbor-tristis | reverse complement strand
TGAAAAAAAAAAAAAAAAAAAGCAGAACAATTAGACCTCAATGGGCTAAAACTCTTACTAACGGACCATTACACTTGAGGCGGCCCAACTATTGTCCGGAAGCCCTTGACCCATTAATCTAAAACTGGCTGAAACCCTTGGCCCATTAAAGATTAATGGGCTTAAGCTTGTTGCCCATTAAACTTCTATATTAAGCAGCTTGTTGCCCCATAAGCTTTTGATGGGTTACTACGGCCTACTTTAATTTTAGTAGCCCAATAGAAGCTTTGTTTAGGCCTACTAAGCCAATTAAGGGTATAATGGGCCGATATCGATGGCCCAATGAGAATTTGTTTGGGCCTAGCCTGTGAGACACTACTCTAATGGACTGAATGTTTTAAGGGCAATTTAAATAACTACCAACTTTTATACTACATATCTACAAAAATCAGGCTATAATTCTTTAGTTCTAAAAATCAGGTGGTTGTAATCAAAGAATCCTAAAAGTCAGGCCAATACCCAGTTCACTTAAAAATTGTATTTTTCATATATATATATATATATATATATATAACACATATTTATATATAATATATAAATATATATTACATACATGTAATAGATAAATATATATAATATTATATATATATGTAATATATATATATATATTCTCTATAGTTTTGATCACCTACTCCCATGTAGGTAGATTAAAGTTTACCCCCTCCTACATGCCATGCCATGTGACATGTCATGTAGGAGGGGGTGGATAGATTAAAGTCTACCCCCTGTTACATGGCATGTCACATGCATGCCATGTAGGAATGGGTAGATTTTAATCTACCCACATAGGGGTTGGTGATCAAAACTAATATTCTCTGCTTGTGCCATATATATTGCTCTGGTTCCCTCTCAGCCTACGACTCTTCATTCTTTTCTTATCCAATCGATGGTGACACCTTTTACGGTTTGATTTTCTTCACTTTTCTTCCCACCAATATGTGATTTGATTTGAGACTCTACATGCGAGGCATCGTGCTGGAGGTTGCATACATCTTCAGGCTATTTAAGATGATTTTTCAGGTTTTTATTGTTTTATTATTATTATTATTTTTATTTGGTAGCTATTTAGTTTTTGATTTCTGATTTTTGTCAACATTGGACTATATCTCTGTAGTTATGCCTGCAAGAGCTAGATCCACCAGAGCCAGAAGGGCTAGACGACTCGGACTAATTTGTGTAAGATGAATTTGTAGGATTTTCAATTTTTTTTTGGGTGCGCGTCTTTCTTCCCAGTCTGAATTCTACTTCCATGTATGTATTTTATTTTATTTTATTTATTTTTGCTCAATTGCTTGCTGTTTTACCTTTTTCCCCCTTTCTCATGCATGTGCCTTTTTTTATATTTCATTTTTTTCCCTCCGGGTGGTAACCAAAACTTTTTGTTAGAAGTCCTCTCAACTGCAGGTTTACTTGTGTGGCAGGATAATTATTTGGAATGCCTATAACTATGCTTTTCATGCAGCAAGTTATCAAGGTAATGAAAAATATTATTTAGGGTAACTTATAAGCAAGAAGACAGTATTAATGCCTGGTTGTGTGGAGACCTTTAAATAAAAAGTCAAGCAGCTGCAAGGATTTGAAAGCCAACGTTGATTTTTGGACAAATATAAGGAGATTCAGCAGTTCAAAAGCTGATGATGTTCTTGGCCTGCTCGGCAATGTGCCTGTTTGGCTCTATAACAATGGAGCTTGTCCCCTTATTACTATAGCACTTCATGATGTTTCTAGTGAACAAACCCAGCTTGATCAATTCAGAGTAAGAAAATTCATTATTTAATTAGTTTTGCGGTTTTTTAGCAAGCGAAACAATATCATTTGGGATTTGATTGATATTTTTATATTTTACTCCAGAATCTCTTGCTGGAAATGAATATTCATATTCCGGGTAGCAAGGAGAAACGGGCCAAGGTGAGACACAACAAAGAGGAAAAAACAAAGATATTCTCTACATTTGAGGATGATACTCTGGTGGAATTGTTGGAGATAATTTCAAGAGTAATAGGCATAGGGTTGTCTTTCAATGAGTAGAACAAGAGGACTGGCAGGAAGAGCGTGGCTTGGACGAAACTCTATGCTCTATTTTGTTCAATTCTGGTATTTTAGGCAAGTATGTGGTTTCTGTGTTTTTTTTTTTTTAATCAACAAAAAAGATGGTGGAAAACTTCTGCTCCATGTTCAAGAAGTAGAATTATGATCGATAAAATCAATCTTTAGATACCTCTTTCAGGACAATTTCTAATTGGATCATATATCGATCAAATTAGCGATGCAGATGTTGGAATCATTGAAAATCAAAAAGTTTGATTGTCTTACTTTATTTTCATTTTTTTTAATTCGTTATCATTTATTGACATTAATTAACTTGTCATCCTCAATGGACATATATTTTCATTAAAATTGTTCTTGGAGTTGAATATGACAAAAAAGGCAAATGTAAGTTGCATAAAACATTTGAAGAACACAAAACTAAACATGTCTAACGTACTAACAATTATGTTAGAAACAATGAATTTTACACCCCAAAAAAAAAATCAAAATCAAAATGTAATATAATAACCTAAAATGACAAAAATTTAGGGATTTGATTATTACTACTACTAGTACTTATTATTATTATTATTATTATTATTATAGATAGATATTATTATTATTATTATAGATAGATAGATAGATAGATAGATAGATAGATAGATAGATAGATAGATAGATAGATAGTGTTGTTAAGAATTTAGTTAATTAATTAATTAATATAATAATTAAGTTGTTGAATTGATTTAAATTTAATTTAATATAAATGTAGCAATATTCATTCATTGATTTCGCTTCCTTTTGAATTTCAAGATATCGAAAGGATATATTCTAGGCAGATAAATTTGTTTCCGGGAGAGAGAGAGGGAGAGAGAGAGAGAGAGAGAGAGAGAGAAGTCGGATAAATTAGGACTATAAATTGCAGTAGTGGAAAAATATATAATATAAAAAATATTTGTAGAAATATAAAGAACCCATTGAAAACACTTGATTTTTTAAAAACCATACTTGGGCCCTGATTTTTACAATAAGTGGTTCAACAAGTCCTATTTTTTGTAGTTTTCCTATGTTTTAACTGGTTTCTGCGGCCTATCTATCTTTCAATAGCCACTAAACTTTTAATGGGTCATATTTTAAATTCCTTCTATATAACCAATGAATAACTGTATTAGTACATTAACATAATCAATCATTAATTTAGAAATTTTCTTGTATTTTATGCCCATGAAGTTTTCAACGGTGTTTTAGTCACTTGAGTTGATTTGCAATACTAGGTAGGACTGTATGAGCGATTGGGTCTTGGGTTCGAGTGTTTGGGTGACCATTACCAGACCAAATATTTTATCTCGAGTTTGATTTTGAAAACAGCCAACCCATTTGGATCCAATCTCGATTCAAGTTCGGGTAACGCTTTGGATTTTGTTTGGATTGTTTGAGTATCTAGAGCATATTTTATGAATGTCTAAATTAAAAAATACATTTAAATGGATAAATAAAAAGGGCATAAAGTGCACCTAAATAAAGTTGACAATTAAACAGTAGACACTAATGTGATGAAATGAGTAATTAGACACTAATGTTTCGCTAGTTAGTTTTATTTATATATTCTGATTTTATACTTTCATTTCCTCAAAAACTTGTAGCATTCTCAAATAATAAGTAAAGAGTAGTTTACCTTGTATTTATCACTGGGTGTGTATAGAAACTAGTAAAACCCCATATGAAAGGCAAAACATATCAGTGTATTATTGAAAAAGCAAATATAATTCAAACTTGACTGTTACAATAAAAAATTCAGTTTCATCTCTAGCAAACTAGGAACAAGGTAGAGAGAAGAATTACAGTATGATGAAACCATAGAACCAGAAAATGGAGCCTTACCAAATGACGTTGATCGTTTTGGAACAGTGCAACAATTCACAATTTCAAGTCTCTGATTATCTTATATTAAAATGGACTGGAAACTCATGATGATAATCACAATAGATGGACCATAGCTTTAATTACTTGGGCAATTTATTCCCTCCTCCCTCTCGAATGTTCATATCTTGAACCGATCTAGGTTTTTTTGGGTGTGTAAAGAAGACGAATGTAGTGAATGTGTGATTGTAAACTAAAAGGAGAAGATTTCGTGAATTGTGACAGAATTAGGGTTATAAGTTATAATTTAAAATTTCCAAGAGTAGGAACAAATTTAAGCATTTCAACTCAAACTCGAAAATATTCACTTAATATCCCGTTGGATTCGAGACTATTAGGTCAAGTTCATGTAGCCTGTTCAGACCTGGGTTTTTGCCCGGGGCCATCCCATACCCACCCAACTCTATATATATATATATATAGAGAGAGAGAGAGAGAGAGAGAGAGAGAGAGAGCTTTGTTTCATTTGGATCTTGGTGGTTTTGTTCAGTGGCTTGTTCGATGGTTTGCTCGGTTAGATCTTGGTGGTTTTGTTCAGCGTTTTGTTCGGTGGTTTTGTTTCATTTGGGCCTTGGTGGTTTTGTTATGTGGTTTTGTGTGGATTTTGTTTGATTCTTCAGGATTTTGGTGGTTTGTTTGGATTTTGCTTTTCCTTTTGGGTCCAAGCTGATGTGATCTTGATCCGCCCAAATTTTGAAACGGAGCTACGACATGACAAATTTAATGAAGATTTTGAATATATGGCCAAAGGAGACATTTTGGAGGCTTTGGAGACCTTTTTGTTCTAAATTGAAGCTTTGGAGCTCGAACGAAATTTTGGGGACTAAATTGTAGATGTTAAATTCGGGAGTTCATGACTTTGGATCATTGAAGATGAGTCAAGGTCGGCCCTTTTAGATGGGAAAAGATTCAAAGCATCAAGAATTGAGCTGAAAGGTCAAAAAGGGACGAAAAGTAAGTTTCAGGTCAATCTGAAACAAATCAGAAAGTTCAGGGACTAGTTATGTAATTTCTGGACAACAAGTCATGCGGCCCCATAGCGGGCCAAAAATTGGCCGTTTTGGGGCAGAAACTCAAGGGCGGCCGCCCTTCAGCCGCAATGCGCCCGCTGTTGAATGGCTTCTATTTTGGGTTGATCTCATTCTTGTGGGTTTTCGTAGTCATTATATCAAGGGAGTTCACATCACAAACCTTCCTTGTTTCCTTGGTTTCACGTCTGTTGAATGGCTTCTATTTTGGGATATTTCCGTTGGTTCCTCGGTTCTGCTTGTAGGCTGTTTTCTGCGGCTTTGTGTTCCAATTGATGTTTCATCCAGCTTCTCTAGTGGTCACTGAGGGGCAGTCCACTTTGGCCAACCGGGGGGTGGAGTACGATAATGCGGGACGAGTCCTGGAATTATTTGGCACCAATCTGGTCAGCTTATCCCGTGTCGACAAGCCTGACAATATGGTCCTCTTCGTTAACTCGAACTATGTTTAGATATCTTTGAAGTTCTCCAACTTCGACTGTGGTCATTGTGACTTTACCCCACTTGAGTATAATTGGGTTACCCACATGGTCGATTATTTTGTACCATCTTATATGTTTTGTAATAAGTGGACGACATGTAAACCTTTGTGTATTTTGTGAAATGAAAATCGTTTTTTATTTTCAAAAAAAAAAAAAGATAATATCTCCTTCTTTCTATCTTATTTTAACCATTGATTTTACCTTCGGTGTGATATAATAAAGTCGATATATCATCATCTTACTTGTGCTACGCCCACGTTACAGTAGAAGTTCATTCTTTGAAGATTTAGATTAGATATATAAGGGCATATCCAATGTATAGTTTTTTATGTTGGGTGGTGAAGATGTTAGAGATAGAGAGAAGATTATTTTAATTAAATATTGGTGGGAAGAGGTATTGGAAAAAAAGATAAGGGAAAGTAAAAAAGAGAAGAGAGATAAATAGAAATTTAAAAATAATGATAAAATAGTAGTGGATAAGTCTTAGATGAAGGTCTATTTGTAGACCTTACACGAGATACGAGAGAGAAAAAGTGAGGAAAAAATGGTGTAAATGAGTGAAAAATGATTAAAAAAATTAAAAGAAAATAAAAAGTATAGGGCCCATGAATTTTTTTTTGAGTCTTTCTCTTTCTTGTTTGAATCATGGAGCAAGACCTTAGCATTGAAGATGCTCTAACGTAATATCATGCGACTGCAATTATTATTTTATGCTTACATCACACAGTGACTTTCATTCTTTTTTTTTTTTAATTTAGTAATATTGTAGACTCCATCACAGTCAATATTTTTGCCATAGAATCCCATAAATTTTGAATATCAATATATCATGTAACATCAGACGATTGCTGGACCTATAGTTTTCAAATTTATGCAATATAGACAACAAATCTAGGCTGAGTTGGAATGTTAGTGCAAGACTTAAATTCCGACTACACAAAGGTCACCATTTTATTAGAAGGAATTTCAAATTTAAAAACATGAAAAATCTAAACAGAATTTTGTAGTATAAAGAAGAGCCGAAGAGGATCATAGACATGAAAAATTCTACTTAGACAAAGAGAGGGACAAAATATTAAAGAGGTTAATAATTAACTAAGATATTATGTTTTACGATCGATTATAAGAGCTATTAACAAGTCTAATCATCAACACTATGAATACAAAACGGTAAAATACTCAACTGAGGGTCTTGACAGATGCCAACATAAACTTATTAACACATTCGTTTAAAAAATAAAAATGGAAATCATTTATCGTGGAAAGTTAATTATAATATACAAATTTATACAAATCCGCCCAAATCCTCGCATTTCTTATATATTCATCAATATCTGTGAATTTGCAAAATTGGTCATTGTTTGAAGGTTATAATATATGATATTGATCAAAATTTTGTTTTAAGAAACGAATCTTATAATTTTAAGTACAACTAGATTCTCACATGTGCGTTACACGGGAAGAATACATATCAAATTATTTAAAATAATAAATAATATGAAATTTGATTTTATTTCTTTTTTTTTTTTGAGTGATAAAATTTTATAAGGTTACATTACCAAATAAAGAATAACTAATTTTTAAAATCAACCAAACAATAATGTAATTTTTTCCTGTCATCTTACGATAAGTATACTTTACAATAAATTTTAACTCGATTGTTATTGTTGAAGCGAATAAATATTATTTTATTTTTTTGCATTAATCTATATATTAACTAAATGAATGATTTAGATAAATGACATTATATGAAATAATTGCTAGTTGGACGGTATCATTTACTTTGAAAATATTTTTTATTTGAAACCAATAAAGTCAGATAGCATGAAGATTATATAAATTAATAATATATAAAAGTAGTCATATGTAAAATAGTCGTAATTATTAAGTTCATTTATACCATGAAATATTAAGAAAAAATTACAATTATAATTTTAAATTAACTTATGCTAACGATATATATATTTAATTTCTATTAAATATAAATTACAAATTTCAAGATATCTTAAACAATTGGATAATCAAATTTATCAATATTTTATTAAACAGTTGAATGATGATAACTATCTAGTAGTTATTAAATTTAATAGTGAATCTTATTGCAAAATACTGAATGGATAAAACAAAAGTGAAATAAGAAAATTGAAAAAATTTAGAACATTGCACAAGTTACTGTAATATGAAACAAAATGTCTAAAAATACCCTACAAACATAATTTTTGGCGGGAAAACTGCGGTACAAAGATATCACGACTCTTTTCATTTAATTTAATTAATTAATGTATAGATTCCCTTTTGAAAAACTATAATTGAAAATGTAGAAGGAACCAATGCATTCGACAAAAATTTCAGTTTAAGTTACAAGTAATTAAATATTTTATATATATATATTTATATATTCATTAGACAAGACTGTTTTCTTATTTAAATTATTTTATTATTATGTGTAATCCATGCATAATTTTGAAAATAAACAATAGATATCTGACTCGAGCTTAATTTGTAGTGAAGTTAGAGTTCTAGTCTACAAAAACACAACAGTAATTTTGGTCAGTCGCAGTTAGTTGAAAATTGAAACACATCACGTTTGACTCGAGCTTAATTTATGAGAAAAGTCTAGTCAATCGTAGTTAGTCGAAATTATGGTTATTATTATATAGGAAATTAGGTAAACACACCTATCATATTTATATTATTATATATTAAATAATAATAAGAAAATAATAGTTAAAAAAAAAAAGTAGTAGTAGTAGAAGAAGAAAAGGCTTAAGCTTTTTAGAAAATACTATTCGTAAGTAATGATAAACATTTTTGCATCCAATCCCCCAAAAATTGAGGTGGATGCATAAAAATCACACTATTACTCATATGTGTTTTTTTTTTTTTTAATAGAGAGAGAGAGAGGTATGCACCATAGCATTAACCACATATGCTTCTTTCTAACTTTTTGTCTCTTCCTCTAATAACGTGTTTGATTGCATATGCTTTTTATGAAAAATGTCAAGCGCATTGAAAATTTTCCAACTTCATATTATTTATTGACAAATAGAAATTGAACAACCCTTCTAAGCATATTTTTAACCATTTTTCTTGGAAAACATTTCCCATCTCCCTCCTCTAAGTAAAATATTTTTCTTGAACGTTGGAAAACATTTTATTTTTCATCTTTTCATATCAAATGAACCAGAAGTTTTATTTCTCTATGTATAGTTGTATACGATATGTGAAGTGTGAAGAATTTGAAAAAATGAGAATTTAAAATGATTAGAAATTGTAGTATAGTGGTTAAATACTTATATTTTATGCGAGAGGTCCTCAGTTTGAGCCACACCTACTCCGCTCATAATTTCCCTCCCCTCTATGAAATAAACTTATATATTTATCTTGTCAAGCAGTCAAACTCAAGACTAAAATAAATATTTTATTTTATTATGTCAAATTTTACATATCTCTGTCTTACATTTTTTGCGAGCATGAAACGAATAATTCATTCAGTGTAACTACTAATGAGTGACAAACAATACAAAATCACCATCACTTTTGCTAGTGAAACTAAAGCATCCATCAATGCATCTAGTTTTGGACGTGATAAATTTTTTCACCCACAAATAAATAAATAAATATATATATATATATATATATGGGATGCGTAAAAACATGTGACAAGAAAATTGCCCACTATATTCTCCATGCACGAGGCACCTAACCTATATATGTGTGTGGTTGGATACATTTTGTTGTGCGACTTATATTAGATTTTTTATTTTTGGTGGTCATTCGAAGTCGTTGATTATTACATATAAGACAAAGAAAATGAGAAAAATAAGGATAAGAAAGACAAAAAAAGATAATGAATTTCGTCAAATGCTACGTCCGAATCAACCTCCGAAAGAGCCAGCAAATGCAGTACTGAATACCCTCGATCACACCTCTGTCTCTCTCTCTCTCTCCCCACCACCGAAAGAGGCAAAGAGCATTGTGATTTCTCAAAGTAATCCAAACAGAGAGAAAAGAAATTCAGAATTCCAGAAATTGGAGGTATGGAGGCACCTAAGAGGGCATGCCATGAGCAAGAAAAGAATAGAATGGCCATAAAATTAGGCGGGGGCGGAGGAGGCATCGGGACGGTGGTTTTGTTGGCCGGAGCTTTGGCCACGACCGCCGTCGCATCAGCCTTTATTTTAGGGAAGAGGCGGTGGGACTCCGGGAAGAAAAACCAGCGCCACCACTTGAGGCCACCGCCAACTGTGTCCCAGGACAAAGATGAAGCAACCCAGGGGAGTCAAAAATTTGTTCTTCCTGATTCACCTCCTGTCGAACATAAGAAAAATTCAAGGTTCGTTCGTGAATCATATGATTTTACTACACTTTTTCCTTTGTGAGATTTTCGTTAATGAAACCGAATTGCAGCTTTGGAGCCACAAATATTATGGTTGAGAAAGAGAGAGAGAATGACACTGCCCTGTTTGTCTCTACTCAGAGTATGATACAGGTAATTCCATCTCTAACCTAATTTTCCTCTTCTTTATTGCATACATACATATAATAATCCTGTAATTGAATTCCATATATCACAATTAAACATTCAAGTGCATGTTTGGTCGTGCCCGTACTTTTTTCCCCTTCTTTTAATTCTTAAAATTGTCCTGTTCCATCCCTTCCTCAAGTATTTATTCATTCATTATTGTAACCTCAATATCAAGTTGACATGGATGAAGGTGAATAATGGCACTTGTCATTTGTGTTATAAAGTTTCCTGTTTTCATCATCACATCCAACATTACATTGAAATCAAAGTTAACTGATTCAGGATGAGAAGTTCAAGCTTGAAACTGATGATGGTGGTAAGGGAACTGCTGCCTACAGTGATGACAGATTCTATGTGCCAATTTTGGATGATAAATTGCTCTTTAAATATGAGAGTACAAAGAACAATGAACATGTCCCAGCAGGAAAAACGCAAGTAATTGAAGAAGATGTCACCATTCATGAAAATATATCTGAAGAAAATGAAGTTCCCCTGGCGAACGTTGAAGAGAAACTGGTAGAAGAAGATCTTCCAGATGATGAGGAAACATCAGAAGAAGTTGCTGCAAATCCGACAGCAGAAGAAGTTCAACTTAATGAAGAAATAACTGAGATATGTTGTAATCAAGAAGGTAGCAATGCAGGTCATGGAAATGAAACAAACACAGTAGAATACAGCAAGCAGTCGCTAGTGAATATCGAAGAAAACAGCAACATAGGAAACAATAGTAATGATGATGGAGAAATCAGAAAGGAGGATAACCCTGTGGAAGACATAGAAGTGGATGATATTTTTGGCATACAAGAAACTATTAGTACTGACTTCTCCATGACAGAAAGTATTGCTTCTGAAAATTCTGGGGAAGACAAGGAAGAAGTTTTACCAAAGACAACGGTCAGAAGTTTGCTTATGATGGGTGATGATAAGAAAGGAGGTCTGCTGCCCATAGGAACTGATGAGAATGTCTTGGAAAGCAACCTACAAGTGGAATTGAACAATGACGATGAAATCCTTTGTAATAAAGATGAAGGAACTCTCTGCACTGGGTGTATAATGCCGGCAAACAGTGAATCTGGAGATTATAATGAGGACGTGCAGACATTATCAGTGCAAATGCTAAACCAATTATCTGATGTCGCCTCCAAAGAAACTGCAATAGTGGAAAAGGAAGCAGCGGATGGAAACTACGTGAAAGAAAACAACCCCCAAGTTCTCTTTCTTGATTCCCTTGGCAAAGGGTATGAAAATGATTCTGGGGAAATTGCTGGAGAAGAAATTGAGGCGGCATCTGATACAAGTCATGCAGGAACTATCACAGCTAATGAAGTTCCAGTTAAGCAATTCAATGAAGATGTAGGAAAGGTGGAGGATATTGAAGATGAGGTTGATGATATGGCTGAGGAAGATTTTGCTATAGAACTTCAAGGAGTGAACCTCAATTACCAAGAGATGGAAGAAGATGAAGAAAATATTGAGGATGATGAAGAAGAGGAGATGGATGAAATGGCCGAAGAAGATGATGTGAGTGTGGAAGGTACTGGAGACTTGTTTGCAGAATCACTCGAGGAGGAATCTCCTCTGGAACTTCAAGGAGAGGAAGAGGGCCTCAATTATCAAGAAATTGTGGGAAAGATGGAAGAAGATAAAGATGCCAAAGAAGGAAAATATAATCCCAACGATTTCCAAAGGAACAATAGCAGTGAAAATTTCCGGAGCACGAATTTCTCCACAATGGGATTTAGTGGTGGCATGGGGAACAGAATGCAGAAGACTTCCACTAACAATTACATGGAGGATCTAGAAACTGTGAAAACCTCGACAAGGAAAATGGTACTGATAGGAACAGTGTCGGTTGCGTCTTGGATCTCATGCTTCTGGTACTTTGGCTTATCCTTTGTCAAGCTTTCAGTGCTTGTTTTCTTAACCATGGCTCTCTCAAGGATCCCTGGCTATTGAAGAACCAGCATGCTTTGTGAGCTGTTGTAGATCGCTCTTCCAGCATTTGCCAGTTTTATGTCGCTGTTTAAACCATGTCAACAAGCTTTGTAACCATCAGTATTGAGATTACTGTCCCAATAAATAAATAAATTAATTAATTAACAAATGATGAGTTGAAATAGTTTAGTGCGCAGAGCTTCTGCTGTCCCCTCGTAGTCTTATTCTTGGGTGGAAATCTGGGGTGCCTTTTGTAAACTTATATATATGGAAATTTCTTTTACAGAATTAGCATTCAAATATGCAAGAAGTAACAGAAATTCACATTGAAATGATGGACACGGGTTTGGTTTCACATAATCTGCAGATAAATGTTCATCAACTAGATGGATATTAAGCTTTGACTGAGTATAATAAATGTCCAATATAGCATATTAACTAGTCCAGTTAAAGTTATATAAATGAACGATAAACACGTCCACTAAACTCTCAATTTCGAAGTTCACTAGTAACTTTTGCGAAAGGTAAGTATAGACTAATTCCTTTCCTTCCTTGAAAGTTTTTGTGCCAAAAAGAAAGCAGTTAATCCTCTCTTCCCAAAAAGACATTCACCTATTCATTTTTTGCATTTTTTGTCCTTCCTAAATTATATTCATCTTTCCTTATTTCACTTTTTAGTTTTCTAAAATACCTCTATTTATTATACATAGTAATCAACAATAAAATAGATGTAAACTGAAATATTAAATAAACCAAAGGATATTAAGAAATACATTCTTAAATTATATATTTCAAACAACATTAATTGAGTTTTCTTAATTTGTGCGAAAAATAGAAGAGAAATATCTTTTTGAGACCGATAGATTATTCCTTTCAGAAAGAAAGGGCAACTTGAAAGTTACTTTTTAGCTTTAGCTGAACATTCTCCAAACACCCTTGCGGGTACCAACACCCTGAATTAAAATCGAAGTTTTCACAAGAAGAAAGAGGGTACGGGGGGGCCCCCCCCCCCCCCTCTTTAAGAGGGAAAAAAATTACTTATAAAGAATGCAGTTATAAACTGTCACATATTTTTATGTATCCTCTCTTCTTGCAAGTGTCTTAACAAGTATACCACAGGGCTACTGTACCTACCACTAGAGTCTACTCTTCTTTCTATATATACAATCTTCCAACCTCTCGGACTTGCTAGAATTTGCTCCAGATTTATTTACTAATCATTTTCCAACAAATTGCTCAAGTTAAAGACCGCTAACCCCCCACCCCTACCCCAGAGAAAAAAACAAAAACAAAAATGGCTCCCACCCACGAAAAGAAAAAACCTCCATTTTGAACAAAACTTTTTCCCAGCCTCAATAGCTGAGTGAACTATTCAGTCATTGGACCAGTAACTAGCATTCTTGAAACTGTTGGTTCTCCATTGAGCTAGGCCAGCTGCAACCAGTAGACCATCCCAAAACGCCAAGAATTAGATCAACCCTTGAGCAAACACTAATCTGGGGAAAATAAAGCATAAAAAATAAATTTTCTATTATAACTATGAAATATTTACCTAAAGGTTTATATTCCAAAAGCATACCAAACTATCCAAGCTTGCTTCTATATGGAATAACATCACACCCATTCCCTTCCCCCGATCAATCTCAGCCTGCAACATATTACATGGTGGTATCGTTACCTATGCTAAGACAAGGTAATTTAACAAATGAATAAAAAGACCCTCAATGTCTGTTTCAACTCACCACACAAGAACATATGGTAATGCCTTCAGCTGCCAAGGCTGCCGCAATGTCTGCCATCATACCTGTCAGTCAACAAGGATTACTAGTCCAGCATGTAGCGAGTTGAAATGTATATATATTTTGTGGGAGTCACAACTCACAAGTTAAGCCAATATAAGAATACAGTCCTGCTACGGAGCCCATGGGGTGAAGCTTTAAAAACATGTAAAGTTTTTAAAAACATTGAAGTTTTTGTTAGGTAACTACTAGTTCAAAAGCATGTTTGGATAATTCACCTTTTCTACTTTTTTCAAGTACACAGAGTAACCATTCCCAAAAGTAAGTCATACCTAACTGTCAAGATAACTTAATTCAAATTTAGACCAATTAAAATGTTACAAAGCATTTTAAGCTTAGCCAAAACATGCTCCAGACAAGAAAGTAGCATAGCAACCTGAAACATTACCTCTCCGGTCTATGCACACTATGCAGAACCACTGGACAGAGTGCCCTTGAAGGTTGTACCAGGATGCGACCTTGCTAGCTTGCCGGCTCTCTAACCCAGGTAAAACTTCCCTGTACATAGGAATGTTGGCAAGAATCGTCTTGGCAACGCCATTTCCTTGAGATAGAACTTCTTCATTGGCCTTCAAGCTCACATGTTTCATGTGCTTGTTATGAGTGCCATTAACCTTTGGGATCTGAATGCCACTCTTGTCAAGTTGGAAAAAATCTTCACCACTCGTCTTCGAAGAAGACATTTGCACGACATTCTTCAAAATACTCTCCCATGTGTGTTTTGCACCTTTAGAGTAATCCACAATTTCTTCCACTTCACTGTCCTCTTCAGAATCAGCAGTGAATTCCTTCACTGAATCAGCAGTTAGTTCAGTTGCAGACAATGCAGCTTGTTCCTTTAGAAACTGAAAAAGAGTATGACGTCCATGTTAAATGGATGAAGAGGAGCGGGGCAATGTTGTAAATAACATATGCTACGACTAAGAGAAAACCTACTTTCATTATCTTATGCCGTGCACTACGTGTTTTTGCATGTTGCAGCCACTGCTTATGTCTCTGGAAGGCAGATTTACTTGAGAGCCCCTAATAAGTAAAAAAAACATGCAAGTTGAAGTGAGGAAATGGTAGAAAATTAAAAAGATATTCTGCCATTACATTACAAAATCCAGAAATAAGGAATTTGTGCATCAAGAAGACATGTAGATGTCACTAAGAGTAGCAGAGCCAGCAAAGTGAAAATAATAGCCCAACAAAAGGAAAGAAACTAGAGAAATGTTAGAACTTCCCAAATGTAGGAATAAGAACGCGAAATTTTAATGAGACACGGTTATCATAGCAACACAAATCTTTATTATTACTATCAAAAAAAAGAAACTTGCAAATTTCCTAGTTCCATCAAGTAGACCATCGGTGATAATTGATACAGAGCAAATTGTGCACGTAGTAGATTGGTCTACAAAGGGGTGCAAACACAAGTCAAATATTTGCAACAACTAACATTATAAGTTATTATCTCCACAACTTCAGCATTTGCAAGCGTATGCGTTGGAGAGACAAGATTGCCATTGACCTGAAAAAATGAAATTTTGTCAATCAGAAGTCCAATGAAAAGACAAGTTGTGACAGCGTATCCGGAAGTTGTAGAAGACAAAATATCAGTCAGAATAAAGAAGATACCTTTGCTGCCACCATTTTGTTGCCAATTTCAGTGTGTATAATATATGCATAATCGATAACAGTGGCTCCCTTGGGTAGATTTTTAATCTGTAGGAATTATGGAGAACTAAATAAGCATCATATTCCACCCCCCCCCCCAAAGGGGGTCACCCCCAAAGTATGATAATTTCTTTTTACCTCCCCTCTTGGTGTAAAAACAAAGACACGGCTGCCTAAAAGATCTCTGGTTATAGTGTCAACAAACTCTCTGGAGCTCATATTCCCAACAAACTCCTCCTGCCATTCCCTAATTGCATTGAGCCAACCTATCTGAAGACAAAAGGGAGTACTATGAAGAATTAGTCATGCAGTTACACTTAATTAATAAAAGAGCTCCTAAAAGAAGCGTATCAGTATGTTTAACCATGTATTTAAAAGATATTCTACCCTGAGGGCAATATTGGCATTATTCAGGCAAACTGTTTTTCCTCGGGAGCTACTGCTAGTTGGCATTACATGTCCAACTAAGCCATTCACAAAAACTTTCCCACTATAATGCGCAGCAATCCCTCTCTGAGCAATCAAATCCATCTCTTCAGTTCTAATCTGGCAACCACAGAAATATATTTAAGAAAGGATCAACAACTTGCAGGCAACTTATGGTAGGAGAACAAGAAAGAAATAATCAGAATTATGCAATAGGAGTTCGTGAGATGCATAAGATAGTGCTTACAATTAGAGAAACTCAAAATGACTAACCTGAACTTCCAGCCTAAGCATGCTCTCATACAAAAATGGAATTACTGTAGTATGAAGACTCTGATAGCCATTAGGTTTCGGGGTGGCAATGTAGTCCTTGATCTGTTTCTCCGATAGAAAAAAGATGCCTCATTATGCTTAACAAGAAAAATGCAGTACTAAAGGACATCGATACAAGACGAGAGGGAATAGCAAGACATACAGCTCGAGGAATGGGGGTCCAAATTCCATGTACCAGCCCAAGAATATGGTAGCATATCTGCAAAAGTTATAGTTGATTATGGAAAGTGCAATCTAGACGAACATGTGAAAAGCTTCAAGTTAGATAACAATATACCTGCTGTGCATTACACAAAGGGCCGACTCCAACACATGGCTTTGGTTTTATAATTATTCGAAGCTGGTAACCAGAAAAACCATGAAGTGAGATACAGTAAATGATAATTGCATGTCAAAAAAATTTGTCAAAACTGACAGTCATACCTGTGCAATTTGATTGACTTCATTTATGGAGCTTCTAGATTTTAGTACAGATTTATAGATGCTGCATACATGAATAAGAAAACTCAGTTTTAGACATCAGTATCATACACTATCATATTATAAACAATTTCACATCAACAAGTGGGGCATCTGTACATATAATGGCTCAAGTAACCCGGAAAGTGGGTTTGGAGGTAACTAATAGATGAATACGTCATAAACAAGAGAAAAAAGACTCAAAAATCACCTGTAAGGTTCCTTACATACAGATCGAACCTCAGTCTTCACAGTCATGAGATCTAGGAACTGATCATCCTGAATCCTCTTCATCAATATTTTGTTTGCCTAATGAAAGAATAAAATAGTTAGGTATTACACTGGAGAACATCAAAGAAAAAAGGTCCACTATGCGTCTAGAAATTTGCTTGCTGCTTATACATATTGGTATTTGTTGAATGATAAGTAACAGCTTTTTTTGCCAGCACCAGATAAGATCACAGAACAAGCAAAACTACCTCTTTGATTTCTTTCTCATGTTCTTTATAAAGTTCTGAAATTCTTCTTCTGACTTTAGCGTAATCTTGAGCATTTGTGTAGATAAAAGCCAGATTTTCTAGTTCTGACTGCCAGAAGGAAAATGGGAAAATTAGCAGAAAATGCAAAGAAATAATCATGCATCAAATATAGAGGATAAATTTAACACATAGCCAGATATAATGACATGGAAATGAAGAAGTTAAGTTAAAAGCAGTTTTATGCTCCAGAAATTGCATAACAATGACAACAAAGGTGATCGTTGACTGGCATAAAGCATACGAGCTTCTAAAATGTTGTCCACAACAAGAAAAGAAATAGTCAAATGGCACAGAGATGCGAGATTAAAAAGAAAAAAAATAAATGATAGGAGTATAAATAATTAACAGGCAGATAAACAGAGAGATTAATTGCACAGGTCCAATTTTAGTAAATCAAAATTTTACGCCATATCACGTGCAAGACTAAATAGCTTCACATAATTTTTTAATCGATTAATTATTTTGGTTTTTTAAAACATGTGTAAGATCAATTGTTTACTTAAATTTGCGTATGTTATAAGAAAATGCAAAAAATATTTGGTATAAGAATCATGTGGTGAAGGAGATTAAAACTCGTTTCCTTATAGATCTAGGATGTCCCGTTTCAGCTCCCAGTTGACCAGCTCGTGAATTAAGGATGAAACATTGGTGCAATATTCCATATCTTCTAGTTGAATAAATGCCAAGAGAAGGCAAATCTTGTGTCATTGCCTAGATATGAGAGGTACAATAAATGGAAAAGCAAAATTTACTTGGAGCACATGCACTTGAGTGCTAACTAGTATACCGCTATGCGGTGCATGCCGACCGTAAGAATGGAATGGGTAAAGAGGAGATCAGGTGGAAGAATATGATTTTGAAGAAGTAGAGATGAATGAAGGATGTTGAAATGTGACATACAAGACATCCACTCTGTTTTGGGCCATATGGGAGAAAACCTCCCTTACGGTCGGTAATTAGGATGGGTTTAAGCCCCAGTGGATCCACCCAATGAACTTGGGAAGATAGCAATACTAAAACTACAAGCTAGCTGTAGGGGAACAGCAATGACATTTCCTTCTAGAAAGCAAACAAAACCATTAGAAAGTGAATGCAAAACATGATACGCCTCATGGATTGCGGTTCAAAAATTAACAACATGATTCAAATGACTTAAATGGATATTTAATCACAACTCTGATCTAACATAGAATAGAAAACATGGGCTGGTAATTAAGATTTGGATACGTATTATTTTCCGAAATTCGTCAGCACATCTGATTTACAGTTCCAATGGTGAAGCTAATTCTCAAATAAGTTGTCAGAGACATCACACAATGCTTTATAATATGAATAACAGGCCGTTTGGCAACCCATTATCTTGTTTATCCTTTTTATTCCATTTCTGAAAATTTTGGGTTTTAACCATACCGAATCACAAAATATTTACAAATGGGCACCCACTTGTCAACATCAACCACTTGTCAACATTTTTGTGATTCCACATAGGAAACATTCAAATATAAAAAAAAAAAAGGGAATAAATGGGATAAACAAGATCATGGATTGCCAAACGCACCCTAACAAAGATGATATTATAACAGTCAGACACAATAGTAAATGGCTTACCTTAACTTGGTAAATTCCAAGCAATTTTGCCAGAGGTGCAAAAACCTGCAGCGTCTCAAGGGCTATGCTGGTCTGGACAGTGTGGACATGTTAAATAGTTTTAAGATCATTTAAAATCAAATAGTATTTGAACAAAAATTCCAATATATAACCTGCTTGTGAGGAGGCATATGCGAAAGTGTTCGCATGTTGTGCAATCTGTCAGCTAATTTCACAATTATAACCCGAACCTGATATGCCAGACAAATTGTTGTTAGAAATCGTGTACGGCAGAGCCATTACAACATGTCTACACATACAAGTGCACTACCTCCTCAGTCATAGCCAGAAACATCTGTCGGAGGTCTTCTGCCTTTACATCTTGAACAGAATGATTCTCATCCTTATTCTTAAGTTTCCCAAGTTTTGATACCTTAAGTAACAGAGACAAATAAGATATATCAGTATTACTGTTCAACAATAAATGAATACTTAACATAAAGACAAATTTAAATAAAGGGAAGCAAGAAATTAAATATAAAAAAAATTAAAAAACCGAAGATTTGTAATGAATGAAGCCATGAAACTTACTTTAGTTTCCCCTTCAACAATGTGACAGACAGTAGCTCCAAATTCCTTTTCTATCCTTTCAAAGGTAACGACATTTGTGTCTTCCACTGTGTCATGCAACAAACCAGCAGCAATTGACTCCCAATCCAATTCCTGAAATGCCAAAAATTAATTAATGACTGCAACTATCAAATTAAGTTCCAAGTAGTGATATAAAAAATGCTCATCTTTAGAGATTGATATAGATAATAAGCCCGAATAACTCACAAGTTCTCCAAGAATTTGTGCAACTGCAACTGGGTGAATAATAAAAGGCTCCCCACTGCGCCTTCTTTGACCATCATGAGCCTCAAAAGCCAGCTGCATAACAAGCCAAAAGGTTACATAGGAAAAAGAAAATAGAGGAAAACGAGAAATAAAAAGAAAAATCCAGGGTACAAGAAGATAACGAAAACTAGAGCAACTAAGTATCCATGACAACTAGAATAAACTTACGTTCAGGGCATTACGGACCAATTCCAATTCTTTTGATGAGAGATATGAGATGGATGGTTTAAGATCCTGATAAGATAAACAAAATTGCATTAGCATGTATAATTATTACTCAATTTTCGGCACTTATTCCACTGTCATGTTAAAGATCAGGCCTTTTTCTGCTACCTATGCATCTATGTGGAATATTTTATGTTTGTTAAGTGTCATTAGCTATATAGTTTCACCAAAAAATTTCAATAAATTATTCCATGTCCTACCTTTTGTCAAGGTTTAAGGTTAATGATAATCATGACACTCAAGCTAACAGGTTCATCCATTGGTCATCTTTCGAATGTATCAGTGACCATCTAAATCGACTCCGTCCCAAATTATCTTCCATGCTTTCTACCTTTAGCATTTCACAAGAGTAAATACTCTCATATTGTTTGAGAGCAATTTATTTTGCTACATATTGTTTAGTAGATTCATTAAGTTACATGGGAGCAACAGATGATAGATGAGTCATTTCACACATACCTCCCACAAACTGTCAGCAGAAACTTCCCAAGATTGTGAAGTAGATGGCATACAATGCAAATTCCATTTTCTACTAGCCAAATGAACCATGCTCGAGCTTAAGAGTTTGTGTGGAAAGACAGAGTCTGCAGCTTCATGTGTATATCCTCCCAAATTATGGTTATGACATCTCTGACACAAGTAAAAGAATGAGTGAGCAGTAGGAAAATAAAAGGCCACCGCCACTTGCTTCTGATGAAAGGCCAAAAGCATATTTCGTATCAACAATTGATATAATAGTTAATAATAAATTTTGTAAATCACATTCCAGAAGTAGAAGACGACAACATGAAACTCAGATTAAAATTTAGCTCATGAGTAAAAAGAAAAGACATGTATAAGGACAAGCGAACAGGCAGAGATCACATGAAATGAGCAAACATGTAAGCGGAGAGCCACAAAAGAGATTATTTGAACAGGTTCACGATTTCAATTAATTGGTCAACTTACTTACACCAGCCACAATTCTATCCAATAAGGATTCTATCATGTTCCCATGTATATATAAGCATATTAAAATTTAAAGCGTATCAGTTCAAACAAAGTCACCTGACTACACCAATATTTTTGCAAATCCTGTAACCAATTTATGCCAGGCCTCAGTTTCTAAATTATTCTGTAAAAATAATTATTCCAGCTCTACAAACTGAATGGGATTCTAAATTCCAAAAGAAACTCTGGAAAGTTATGGGAAGTACTCTGAAGCGCAAAATCTCCAAAATTAAGGTAAATACTCACACATGAAATGCCATTCCTTCTTGTAGTTACACACTTCACCCCCAACTTGGTAGTAAATGATAAATTACGGAAGTCATTTT